>JABUQX010107341.1:5000-17500 GCA_015478945.1 Trachelipus rathkii
TATATATATAGTTTATGATAATTATATATATATATATAATAATATATATATATATATATATTATATATATATTATAATATATATTAGCAGCCTATCTGTCCCCATACTGCTATATTTTTTTTATATTTTTTTTCCACAGATAAACACCACCACTCAGGGGCAGAGCCCTAATCCTAAGGAGGTGTGTCTACTTTTAACGTGAGAAAGGACGAAGCAGGCTCAAGGAGAGAATAGCTCACATTCTCCACCCGACCAGTTGCGAAACCTCTGACGCTCGCTTTGTTTGGTGAGTGCTCTAACTCTGAGCTATCTGGCGCTTTTATATAAATAAATATTAAAAAAATACACATACATATACATAATTACACATTCACAAAACATATATATTCAAATATTATTATTATTATTATTATTATTTTATATTATTAATTATTATTATTATTATTATTATTATTATTATTATTATTATTATTATTATTATTATTATTATTATTATTATTATTATTATTATTATTATTATTAATTATTACTATCTTCCTCCTATCGCCAGATTGGGGGTGAGATGCGTAGCATACACCTGATCTGTAAATGCCTAGTTCCATTATTGGACTCACAGGATTCTATATTATTACCAATTATTTTATTTTATTTATTTTTATTAATTAATTATTATTATTAACATTAAAAATTGCTAACATTGTTCTCATTTTAATTATTAATCATTACTCCAAGTTATTATCATTCTTATTATTTTTATTTTTATTTATAAAGTTTTTGATTTTATTTCCAGTGTTCTAAATAGTTATTCCTGTACTGTTTCTATTCATCTTAAATTATTTGAAAAGCAAGATGACAGAAGAAGAAGATTTTTATTTAAATTCCGACGCGTTTCGTCTCTAAACTTGAGACATCTTCAGAGGATTAATTTTTGTGAGCGAATGAGTCTTTAAATTAATTTAATAATTAAAATAATGATATTTAAGTCTAACAGATAATACATTAAATTTTATGTTAAATGTCTGGTCTGCGTGTTTGATGTAGAAGGCCTCCGCATTTTAAGTTTCTGGACCTTCACACGATCGTATAATATTGTGAAGTGTTTAAAACATATTGCTAATTAGTTGATTTGACTCATGTGGCCGTTTTGAAATGTTCAAGATTTTGCTGGGACTGTAGCGATGTTGATTATGCCTGTCCGCAATCGATTCGTTGTGTAACATATAGTGAGTACAGGTCGACTCAGGAGTTAATTGGTACAATCAGTGTGGTTGCGTCAAAGCATCTCTTGTGCTACAGGAAGATGCCAGTTGTTTGGATTTATTGTATAGTCTGATCTTAATTTTTTGAGGTGTCCTTTAGTTTTGAGGTGTAGTAGTTCAAAATATTCGCGGCATTCTCTTCTTTATTGAAGTCTACAGCATTTAGAAGTTTTGAAAAAGAAATTTATCGAATTTTCCTGTTATTTTACTTTCTTTATTAATAATTTTGTAATGGTTTATTAATTAAATTTTCAACTGAATATTGTTGGATGATAAGTTACTTAAATTTTTACTTTATGCGCGCAATTTCTTATAAAAGTTTCACAAGTTCAACTTGGAAAACTTTTGATGAAGAAATTGCCGCATTAAGTAAATTTAATTAACTGTGATCGATCCACAATATTCAGTTGAACATTTAATTAAATAAACCATTAAAAATTATTTAATAAAGAAGTAAAGGGAATGTAAATAAATATATCTTATTTTCTGCATGTAATTGTTTTCAAAGATTTTTTTAAGAAAATTAAACTATGTACAGAAATAACTATTTAGAGAACTTGGAAATAAAATCAAAAAAACTTTTATAAAATCAAAGGCTGATGATATTTATTCCTAATATTATTATTATTATTATTATTTTATTAATGTATTATTATTTATTTTATTATATTATTATTATATTATTATTATATTTTTATATATTATTTTATATTATTATTATTATTATTATTATTATTAATTATTAATTAATAATCATATTATTAAACTTATTATTATTTAATTAAAACATCTATATATATATAAACTAATATAATTATATAACCATAAGTTAAATTATTATTATTATTAATTATATATTAATATATAATTTATATTAATAAATTATATAATTTTTTATTATATATTATTAATTTAGATTTTAATTTTATTACTTATTATATTATTATTATTATTATTGGTAATTAAATATAATAGTATTAATTAATATTATTATTTATTATTATATATGTATAATATTATTATAATATATATTATCTAATTTATATATGTTTTTTGTTGCAGGTATTAAAAGGAATATTTTATTTATCTAATTAATTAATATACCTATTACTTTATAATTGACTAGTCATTATTAAATATATATTAATATATATATATTTATTATAATATATAATTAATATATTATTATTAATTTTAATATATTATTAATTATTATATATATGAGTAGTAGGAGCGTCATATTGGACGTGTTGGTCATTTTGCTAGGATTAATTGTAGGAATATGGAAAAGATTTGAGGAATATTAGTTAATTAATAATTAATTGATTATTTATTATTTATATATATATTTATATTATTAATTTATCTAGTATATTATTATTATTACTCTCATTATTTTTATTTGATTTTATTTATAAAAGATTTTATTATTTTTCTGAGTACTACTTCACTCTCATTATTATATTATTTACCTATAAATTGATATTATTATTTTCATATTATTACTAATTAATTATTATTATTAGTATTTATATTATTCTTTGTATTATTATTGTATTGTTATTTTAAACAAAATAATTATTATTATATTAATACATATTAATATGTATTTTTTTTTCTTTATTTTATTATTATTGAAAAATAAAATCAATTACATTTTATTTTAAGGTATTACTATTGTTAATTGATTAATCGATTTTATTATTATTTTTTATTTATTATTTTAATTTATTTTCCTTGTTAATTATTATATTTATTTTATATTATATAAAATTGTAATGGTTTTTTTATATTATTATTTATTATTATTATTAATTATTTATTGACCTATACTACTAATTTATCTCTGACAACTAGAAATTGTGTGTGGGATCAATCTAACAGTTTATATAAATTTATACTTTTTTAAACCCTTAATGTTTCTTCAATCAAAAAGTTTTCCCCCTCTAAAACGTTTAGGATAATTTTAACCTCCCTGCATTAGAGTTTTTTTTTGATACTTTATTAAATAAATAATCAATATATTTGTTCACTGCTATATTCCAATATGCTCATTGAATAATTTTAATTTAGAATTAAACGAAAATGAATTTGATTTAAAATCCTAAAATTAATATAATGATCATTGATAAATTATATTATATTTATAATAATATTATACTAATATATAAATATATCACCTATATAATTTAACAAAATTTATTATTTAATTATATAATATTATTAAATATATGATATATAATATAATATATATCTCAGTATGTAATAATATATATATATTATATAATATATTTTCTAGTATAATATATAATCGTGTAAGAAATCATTATGACTTTGTCTACCTTACTTCACACATCATTCTATTGAACAAAGAGGTAAAAGTAGGGTGCTAAAATTAAAATTAAGATACATAAACCAATAAAGTTATGCATGAACATTTTTAATTCGTGATTTTGGTTAATTACAAAGAGATAGTGAAACTTAATAAATCGATTTATTTATGAAATCTGGCTCAATCAACATTGTTGTTGAAGGAAAAAAATGTTAACTAACTCAATTTTCCATTTTTATTTTTAATTCTTTATTTAAAGGTATGATTATAACATTTATTGTTTTTGATGAGGTAATTGAAGAGGCTACTTAATTATTTAATTATTTTTATTATTATCTATTATATTATTATTATTATTAAACATATTATTAATTATTATTATTGTTCAATCTTCTCTCTTAGCAATTCATTAAGATTGATTGTCTTTTGATCTCGACCACCATTATTAATTTGATTAATTTATTTGATTTTTATTATTTGCTCCACTAATATTTATTTAATTAACTTGCATTATTAATGTGATTATTTCTTGAACGCTAATTATCGTCGAGTTTGTTATAAAATTAAAAATAGATGATCCTTCGTAAATTGTTACGTATATTCGAATTCGTCTTTTATGTCTCAGTGAACTATAGAGCTATTATTTACATTTCGTCATAACTTGTCCCAATGTACTAAATATCATTTGTGAACATATATTTCATATAACGTATGTCACAATGTGTTATTAATTTTTCACTATTATGCACTATTATTCTATTTAATAAAACTCTCATTCATTCATATATTTTATATAATTACTGGATATATTTTATTAAATATAATATATTATTATTATTATTATTATTTTGTTGGTCGAATATGACATATGTCGTTGCTCTCCAATTCTTTTCCTTTGGTCTCCTCCTTCTATTTGGTTACTCAGATCAAGATTTTTTCATATTGGTCCCCATATCAATGGGGCTTCTTCTTCTTCTTCTTCTTACTTATTTTTTACTGTTTCTTAACTGTAATAAATAGCTTTGATGTTTACCGCATAGAACATCATTAAATAACTGTAATCATACTGTGTAAGTGGCTTTTTGTGTTTATCGCATAGAAATATATTTCTAAGACTGTGATCTATTCGATCACGCTGAATGGCCTGGTAGTTGATGGCTTGATTGTTTTCCGCATAGAACATTCTGTTCTAGACGTGATCTAATCGATCACACTAATTAACTGTAAGTAAAATAGATTTGATGGTCAGCATAGAAACTATTTATAATACATAAAAACTACAATTATCACATAAATAAACAATAAATATCTTAAAGAATCTCTTTGTTGCTTAGAAGCAGATCCGCTCTAAGTGAGCAGACTCACATGTTGCGTCGATAGAGAGAAATAAGACACCGAATCCAAAATTACAAGAACGGTTTTGCTGAAAGTGAGGTAGACACATCAACAAATTCAATCAACGGATTACTAGACGATGAGGCTTTAATTCTTCACCAAATTCTCAACTATCGGTCTTTCTCTAGTTCTGTAGTTCTTCTTCTTCTTCTCTTCTTCTTCTTCTTCTTCTTCTTCTTCTTCTTCTTCTTCTTCTTCTTCTTCTTCTTCTTCTTCTTCTTCTTCTTCTTCTTCTTCTTTTCATCTCTCTCTCTCTCTTCTTCTTCTTCTTCTTCTTCTTCTTCTTCTTCTTCTTCTTCTTCTCTCTCTCTCTCTCTCTCTCTCTGTGCTCTTCCTTCTCTCGTCGTGCTCTCTCTCTCTCATACTCTCTGCTCTCTCTCTCTCTCTCTTCTCTCTCCTCTCTCTCTCTCTCTCTCTCAATAGTTTTGTTACTCCAACCAGAGTTGGCCAAACAATGCAATTCTCCGCGCCCTACCACCAACCATTTAGTTTACACCCCACCAAACTACACCTCTATCTTTCAATGCTCAGCGCCCACCGCACCTCAATATTTTTAAAAGCCTATCTCTTACTTTATTAATACTTTTCATCGACAATCTATTTGACTCTGCTCATCTAATTTTATCCATTCATATGTCGATGACAGTGGACTTGACTCTGCTTTATTTTACTCATTTCAAATCTACTCTTTCATATGCTTCGGTTGCCCACAGTCTAAATCTTTCCAATTCTATTCTTGCTTATCTAATTAAATAGAATTTCTGTAGTCGAGTTTAAAAAAATAACTGTTCTATCTCATTCTATGTCTCTTGCTGACAGTATAAACATCAGTAACTTTACAAACTTTCTGACCTCCGACTTAAAAGGTATGATCGATCTTACTTGACTCCACTGGTAAAGTCTGGAACACACTAACTTTTTCTATTATCCAATCTTCATTTGACGATTTTGAAAGCGCTTCGTACAAACCGGTACATGTCGCATTTTAATTTGGTTCTGGTCCGGATTTTTTCCAACTCTGGTGAATGTGAATTTTTATTCAAAATTTAAATTTTCAATAGAAATTTATGCCCTATAAAAATCATACAACGCGCAATAAATAATTTTCTTGACTATTTATGAACAAAAAATTACCGTTTAAACTAACCCTTATAATATATTATACATTTAATTTCCATTGCAAACACATTTAAAAATCAAACTGGAAAAGGAACTCTCTAGTATGTTACAAAGCACCTTAGCACCTTCCTTCAACTAAAAGCTGTCATGATATTCACGAGTAAAAAAATATTTGCATCATTTTATGTCATAAAGATAAACAATTGAACTCATTACTCTCGCTCGTGGTATAGAAATACTATACAATTGTCATCATGTGATGACTGCTCAGCCATCTACGTTGGCAGCACAATGCGCCAACTTGTCGTACGCACAAGTGATCACATGCAAGTATCACACGTTATTTAAAACACAAAATACCTTGAAAACTGTTCAAAAAATGTACTTGAATCACACATAATTACATCTTTTAAATTTTCAAAATAATTTTCCCCAAAAAAAAAAATAACAAAAAGGCACTGACATGACGACTACTTGTTCCTGGAATTTCCTACATAAAAAATCCCATTCTTAGATCTTTGAAACCTTCTCAACTCTCATTTCTTTGATCATCTGGAAGTCTAATTCAATTCTTCCGATGCCAAGTAGGCTTCCTCGGCGGCTCGAGGTCTACTGGGATACTCCTTTCCTATCTAACTATATTATGTTTTCGCTCTCAGGAACTATCGGGAGACTTGTGTGGTGGCACTTTATATACCGAAAGCTTTTGACCAGGTATGGCACGCGTCGCTGCTCAGCTGCCCTTCTTTGGGTTTCCTCCTTCTCATTTCTTACTTATGTTCTAGTTTTCTTTCAAATGCTCAATATCGGCTGTTGTTGATGGGGGAAACTTCTTCTTCATTTTCTATCAGAGTGGTGTTCTCAGGGTTCTAGTTTTATCTCCTACTTTATTCCTACTTTTCATTATGATCTTCTTACCTGCACATTAACTCTAACACTCGTATTCCGATGATCGATCTTCATCTTCATCACTTTCAATTCTGTCCCTTTTACTTCTGAGCTTGTCTGTCGTCTCTAATCTTTCGCCGATTGCTATTCTCTCTATCTGGAATAGAATTTTCCGGGTTGGGGCTTCCGTTCAACTTTGTGAATTCAGATTTTTAAAAACCCAACTCTAACGCTTAAGGATCTCCTTCTATAGACATTTTTTCAACTTTCCTATTCCGTTCGAAGGTTCTCTTCTTCTCTCCTTGTTGACAATATAAACTCCTTGGTCTTAACATAAACATCAAAAATGGTCTCTGGAAACCTCACATCACACCGGTTTGCTAGGTGCGGCCTTTGAAGAAAACTGCGAGTTCTGTTTTGGGTGCTGCGAGAACATTTTTTTTTCTCTCTCATTCATTGCTCTCCAGTATACGAAGTGGTCTCATAACGCCCTGTATGGAGTATTGCTCTCATATTGGGGGGGGGGGGCTCTGGTTTCACCGGCTTTTTGGATAGGTTTGGAGTCAAGGCCACAGGCTTTATAACTGTTCTTCCTTTCCAGTTAACTTGATCTCTACCTTGGGCGCGTGATGTGTGCTTCTATCTCTTTTCATATAGGTTACCGCAGCGCAGGTGCTCGAGGGAGTTTATCACTCGCGTACCACCTTTACGACGCCTCGTAACACCAAGCGGTGCTGTGTCGGCACATGAGTTTTGTGTTGATGTAGTGGTAGTCAGGCTAGTTCGCTGTTCGGTGCTTCTTCTTTCCTCGCCACCTCTGTTCTGGTGGAATTCTCTTCCGATCTTCTGTTGTTTCCTGGGGAATTTGTCTCTCTCATTTAAAGCTGTGACCGGGTCGCCTCGCTTCAATCTGCGTATTTTGCGTTAGTTGATGAATGTCTGAGGTGTGCAACACCCTTCCTTGAATAGGGCTCGCCGTGAGTGGTGGTGAAAACTGTTAAAAAAAAAAAAAAAAATAAAAAACAGACGGCAACAATGATGTTATACTCCTATTTAGTTCAGTCTTAAAGGATAATATAAGTTGTTTAATGTAAGCTTTGCATCGCTTTTATTTTTTTTACTTACTTAAAATGAAATTGTATTCAACTTCGATATACAACATTTGGTATATAAATACTTAATATTTATTGATGTAATTATAATTATTTCAAAAAAAAACTAGAAGGAAAAGGTTATTTTCTCGAGAGTACACTAATTTTGTATCAATAAGATGGTTTCAATAATCTACTAGCTGAATGATATATAATATATATTATTATAGGATTAATATTATATATATATCTCTGGCGTAATATATATATATAGTATGTTATATATATGTATTATAGGTGGTTATTATCATAATAATTGATCTATTTAATATATATAATATACATATATATATATTTCATCATCATCATCATCATCATCAATCATCATCAATCATCATCATCAGAATCATCATCAGGAAAATATCATCATCATGCATCATCATCATCATCATCATCATATATCATCGATCTATAATAGCCATATTTGTCACTTGCATAATAGTTGTTGACTCTTTCTTCATTAGTTGTAGCTCAATTTCTCTATTCGCTCAGCCATGTTTGCCAGGTGATTTCCCATCAATTGCCTAAACTCTCAGGGGCCGGATGTTCGGCATGTTTAGTGCAATTTGTCCTTTGCCTGGTCATTTGGTGTATATAGGCGTTTAATATCATAATTTCAGCTTAGTCATTTGATTTTGTTGGGGGTCCTTTAGCTACGCTGACTCGCCCATTTTCCATTTGTGATTTGCTCTTTTTAACCTGCCCTTTATTGTATGTATTTGATCTTCAATTCCTCTAACCAAATTTTTTTATGTTCTATCTTTGTTGTGATTTCCTACATGTATTCTCTCATGTTTCTCTGCTGGGCACTCCTTGAATTTCTGTGTGATAATTGATATTGTGCACATTTAGGCCGTATTTATTTTATACCAGCCGTTTCTTCTTTCCGGTGTTCGTTATCGTGTTTGACCTGAGAAAATCTATCTTAAGGTATATCGAAATTTATAGAACTGATACCTTTGAGTAAATTTTTTAATGTAAGGACCTTGACGTCGCAAATACTTCGGCGTGAATCTTTTCTTAGTCAAGGTAGCTATGATAACACTAACTTGAACTCTTGTTAATGATTTTGTTTTACCTGAAGCGGCTTACTCTCTCCACTATAGTCACCATAAGACCCATATTGTATTTTTTTATTGTAACTATTTATGTCGCTTTATTAATTTTTATAGTTTATATCAATTTGTTGGCATTTATTATGTAATGATTTTGTCAATATAAATTCTTTGCTAGTAGAAAAAATACTTTTCCAAAACAATAAATTAAGGCTCACTTCAGAGAAATGGACAGCGTGCAACTTCACCGGGGCCTAACTTTAGTGTACAGGAGCAGATGAATATTTTTTTATAATTTATCATATTTTCGTGGGCTAGGCTCGTTCAGTCCTACGGCTATGCAATCAAAGCACTGGAAGAATAAATTGTTGAAGGCAACACATTCTTCAATTCTCAGTAGTATTGTTTAAACGCGTTTAGATTATTTCCATTAATTTTTTTTTTCTTTTATATTTCTATAAATTTTACATACATAAACATTAATTATAATATTACTTTTCTTAATTTTTTCTACGTTTCATTATTTGTATTCATTGGTTAATTTGGTCTCTGACGCTCATGAATATGATGGACGGTTTTATTCATTGGAAAACATGTCTTCGATAGTAATCCGAATAAATAAATATTTTTTTATTATATAGCAAATTTGTTTTTAAGATTCTTACGACAGTGGAGGAAATGCTTATCTGAGGCTACCTTTACGGAAAGTCCAGACGTTTTTCAAAGGTTGATTCATAAATTAACGGCCTTAGTGTCGCATGTTTCGATGCATATTTCGACAGGAAAAAGGTAGTTTATATAAATTTTTAATTTTACCTTTCAGCAAAGAGGCACTCATTGGGCTTCTGAACATTTATGGACTTAGGCGATTTTATGATTATAATCTTTTGAAAACGTCTTAAACTTTCGTAAAGGTAGTTCCCTCAGATAAGCCATTTCCTCAACTGCATAGAATTCTTAAAAGAGTAATCTGACTACTTATAAACCACCTTTCCTTTATTGGGATTTTACTTATGAAGACAGTTTTTTTAAGGAAAACGTCATACATATTTGTATGAAGTCGACGAGACCTTATAACCAATGACCACAAAGTAAATGAAACTAGAACAAATTAAAATTAATAATTTATATATTTAATTTTATTATGTAAATATTTTATTTCTTAAAAATCTTTAAAACAAAATGTTAATAAAAAAATCGAGACGCGGTTAATAAAAATACTATAAGAATTGAAGATGTGTGTTGCTTACATTTTTATCTAGTTCCAGTTGCTTTGATTGGCATAGTATCGTAGCTGACAGTAGCCTAGCTACTCGAATGTTGATAAATTATAAAAATACGGATTCTGCTACTTACACTAAAGTTAGGACCGGTCGAAAGTTGCACGCGCTGCCTATTTCTCTGAAGTGAGCCTAATTATGTGGTTTTGGGGTATTTTCCTTACACGAAGTTAGTATTTGACAAAATCATTCATAATATAGGTGCATACGAAAATAGATATTAAAAATGTAAAATAATAATTGCGACTCAATTGTACATTATACAAAACGAAAACCTATAGATTGGCTGCGCTCGGAAATGACAAACACTCTCTCGATAGTTCAAGGTATGGTTGGAAGAGCATACTGTTGATAAAGGAAGAAATGATTTACGACAAGTATTTTTTGCGACGCAACAGGGATTTCCTTAATAAAAAATTTCTCAAGGATCGTTTATAATTTTGAATTTACGTTAAGGGCAGGATTCTGAGGGACACTCTGAAGATAAGGAATTTGACAAAGGTCGTTTGTATTAAATATTAGCGGCTCTTATCTTTCCAATATTTGTCCACGTTCATATCACAAGTTCAGCATACATTCTTTAATTTCATTTAAGTTACCCTCATTATTTGAAGATATCATCTGTCTTAAATACACATATTCCCCCTCGTTTGTGATCAGTTATTTATTTTCCAATTTTCACTATTTTTTCGTGATATTACAAACTTATTAAACATTACTTATTTTAGTTTTTTGATATATCTTAAATTTACTTATAGTTTCAACTTATTAACTCATGACATGCGTTAAAGTTTTATACCTAGCCATATAATTTAACTCATATTATCTAAGCATGACTTCAGAATATTTTTACCATATATCAATTATATTTATTTCCTGTTGATTTATATCTTCATTATAATATTGAGTATGAGTTATCCTATAATACCTACCTATATCCTAGCAGTGAACAGTTTTAGGAGAATATCTGTATCGTGTTTATGTCATAGCCTCCTCCTTATTCATTTTTTATTAGTTATATCCGATTATAGTAATAAAAGGTAAGAGTATTGTATCTCCGAATAAATTATATTTTAAGAATTTTTCAATATAGTTATTTCGTTATAGTTTATATTCCTCGATTAACCCTTTGTGTCATTTTAAAGGAGTTATATGCTTACAAGAATTCGAAGCTCCTTTTCAATAATATATATGATATATGCTACATGCAACAATGTGTTGTAATTATATTCATTGCATCTTTCTATAAATTTGTTGAACTTTAGAAACTACCATCCTCTGATTGTGATTGGTAATGTTCCACTTTTTTGAAAAGACAGTATTACATATGGCGTCGCGTCTGGCATTAGGACATATTATTAATTTTACCTAAGGCATTAGTAGTTTAGATAGTTTAGTTATATCTATGGTTTTATCATGGCTCCGACACCTTCTTAAATAAGTGTCTATTGTTATGCCTCATCGCCACTTGTAGAATTTCCTTCCTCCTTTACATACTAATATTTGTCATGGCCTTTAAATATTGTCCAAAAGAGCGATAACTTCTTAGAAAAGGTTTCTTCTAGCTCATATTCATACCCTTCTAACTTTATGTGGGAAGGTTTACCTGTGCAAATATATCATTCCTATCACTTTCTTTTAGACGCTCTCATATTATATATTAGTTTTAATTATCATTTTATATCATTCAGTTGTGTTCCTAGTGCTGTGCATTAGTTTATCGCCTTATTTATACAGATTTATTGTCTTTCAAAATAGTACAGTATTATTATATCAATATAAAAGCTTTTGAATATATACAATTTATTATTTTGTACTTCACTAATGATACTACCTTTTTATATAGTTTTATATTTTTGTATAGCTAGGTCATGTAATCTTAAGTTCTTCTCTAACATTTATTAGCTGCTTATATATATCATATCACTAGCTTATTTATTAGTTTCTATTATAAATCTATACAGTAACTTGACTAGAGTATATATCTAAGTAAGTCCACTCTTTACTTTTTTCTTTTTTTC
>JABUQX010107341.1:22500-34307 GCA_015478945.1 Trachelipus rathkii
ATATTATTTTATATAGTTGGTGAAAATGTTGGTAGGTAGGTATATTAGTAGTAATTATAAGTTTCAAGCTTATATTATAAATTTAAATATAATTTTTACACTTTTATATTACGAGTAGGCCTATTTAGATGTTTTTATAGTGTAATATTATATTATTAGTTATTATAGTTATGTTAATGTTATGTTATTTTAATATAATATAATGTAATATATAATATAATATAAATATATTTAGTTTTATTATAATATATATATATAGTAGAGTTAAGGGGTATATCTTAGTTTAGCGTTCTTAATTTTGGAAGTAGATAAAATGTTATTACTGTTAATGATTGCAAGTAGTTTTCAATAGGGTGAAGGTGTTGGGGGGAGCAGAGTCGGAAGGCTCTGCAAAGATCAGGCCGCAAAGATAACTTTAAGAGGGGGCTGCTACCCCTTCGGACGAGCTAGGGTATACGTAACCTCGTCTTCGATCGATTTATATTTTTTAATTTGTTTTATAAGTTTCAGCAAGTAAATTTCTAGAACCTGTATAATTTTGTATTTCTTTTTTGTAGTTTTTTACTTTAAATATTTTATTAAAGAATTAAATATATATTATACCTGCATAAGTAGGAAAATTTAATATATTGTTTTAAATAGTACAAAAAGCAAATAAACCACGAAAACGTGCTTTTTATTGTTTATTTCCAAAAAAACTTTGTTAAAATGTTTTTCCGCCCTATATATATATATATATATATATATTATATAATAGCTATATATTCTTATTATATTATTCTATATATAGGTATTGATTCTCTCTATTATTATATTAATATAATATAATATATATATATTATTATATATCTATTAATTATATTATTATTATAATAAATATATATATATAATATTAATATTATATTATATATTATATATATTATAATATATATATAATATATATTATATATATTATATATATTATATATATAATAATTAAATATATTAATTGTAATATATATATATATTAATTATTATATATATAATATATATATTATATTATAATATTATATTAATATTATATATATATATATATTATATATTAATATATATTAATATTATATATTATAAATATTAATATATATATATATTCATATAATAATATATTATATATTAATTATAATATATATATATATATAATAAATAATAACAATTATTCATAATATATCCTCTGTTTTATTTAAATTTTCTGCTACACAAGTATCCTATAGGCTAAAGACTTAATTATAGGTATGTAACTTATTTAATGATGAATAAAATAAATAATAAAAATTAAAAGGGTTCGAATCTCGGATAGGCTTAAAAACAAAAAAATGTATTAATGTCAATTTAGAGATAGAGACTGTGCTGTATCGGGAGTGGATCAATATGATTTACTTCTGTTTCACTACTAATTTATCTAGACGTAAAATTGCTTAATTTTTTTCTGGAGGAACATATAGTACGTTTCGATCTAGCTATGTGGTATACTACATTCGAAGAGAGATACTAAAGTGGGCTTCTATTCTCTATATAGTTAGAAGTGCGCTATACTCCATTGTTCTCCATACTGAAAAAAATACTTTCTAGTCTCGTGCATTAACACCCTTCTAACTGGATTTGTAAATGCGTATTTGTGCATACCACTATATTTTCGATGCTGAAATGGAATATCTTGTAGCTAATTTTCATTGCCACCTGAAGAAGGATATACCGAATCATAGGTCGGAACATGAAAATCTGTTTTCCTTCTATATAATCTCTCTAGCCCTACGAGCGATGATCCTTGGTTAATTCCTGAGGTATTCTGCCTCTGCTATCAGGATGCCTAGTTCATTTTTGCCTGTGAGTATTAACATTTGTCGGTGGGCGTAGGGTCTAGCTGAGTTACTATACGTATAGGAAGTGCGTGTGTGACTGCGGAATGAGCATGTCCTCTCTGATTGGTGAAGATGTTGTGACGATATCCGTAGACTTATCATCCTACCACAGATGGCTGTCAGAGTATACAAATATCAATGAAACAAAAACTATGTTTCATCTACCACTTTATCACCTCAGTTGTTGTGAATGCATGCTGCAGTCACATATATCTATTCGAAAGGAGAGCCGTCATTTACTGTTTAGTTTCACTATGCTCATTATGTGAGCCTGTATGCGCTCATTTATCTCGGTATTCATATCTAAGATCATTTTGAATACTCTTCTCTAGGTCTCATATTGTCTGTTAGATCATCTGGAATGCTCATTCACTTCTATTGTCAGATCAGCCTCAGTTAGCGGCTTTCTGGCGACTTGATTCTCCTGGAGGATATATTCGCTATCTTATACGATTTATGTGTTTACCACAGCCATTAAGGACTAAGGAGACTAGCGTAGTGAGAGAGAGCTTAGACATAGATCTAGATGTCATTTGATCAGAGGGTTATGAGGAAAGACGATACACTGACTACTCAACAGATGCTTTTTTCTCTCTATGAGGTTTCCTACCATGTCATACTTTGGCGTTAAGTTATTTTAGAATCTTATAGTTATATCTATTGTCAGAGATAATAGACATGCAAATATTACTTCTTCGGCTGTCTGTTTATTGGATCGCGGTCTGGAATATACTATCTACGACAATAATATTACATAGTGATTGATATATGTGTATTGGATTTCTCAGAGGTTCTGTTTCTATATCTCATGTCTCTTCACATTCGTCTAATATTTCTATTTTTAAATTGAATATTATTCTTCTCCTGCACAATCTAAGGAATCATAAGTTGCTAATACGTATATCGACTCGATGTAGACAATCGAATCTGCTATTACATTATCTTTCATATGCATTATACTCAGTTATGGCTCTCTACTTATATGAAATTGATCTTCTCTACGTCTTATATTTCTATACTCGATTTCTATAATAATACTCTCGTCTGATCCTGGACTGTATCTGTGTGGCGTAGTCTAACTCTTGTATGTAATATTCAATTGTTTAATAGATAAAGTCAGAGCAAATATCTATCGCAATATTATCTCCTACATACTATATTGACTCCCGTTCACATTTTCTCTATCTCTTTTAGACACGGTGTTTGGCTCGTCTCTGTGACTCAATATTGGGTACTCATCCATTAGGGACGCTTATAACAATTAAATAGATAAAAATGTCTTGAGAACTCGACAGTGAGACGGGGGATAGGTCGCGTTTACGCCGTCAAAGAAACTGGGAGTCTTCTCGATTATAAGAGTGCAGAGTATTGGTTATGTCTCACTAGCTAGCTTTTACTCCAGCGATATACAGTGAGACCTCATCGCGTCCTTGTATGTGAGTTACTGATGCATACAATAATCTCGGGGAGTAGCTCTGTTTCGCTGGCTATTTTCGGACAAGGTGTTGTTAGTCAAGATAAGGTTCTTAGAGGCTCTATAACGCATAGTTTTTTTCTTAGTGACTATTGACTCTATTACTTATCTTATTAGTGGTCGGCATGTGAAGATTGGTTGCTTAACCTTCTATTCTCTCTATAAGGCTCTTTGGTTATGCTGTGCCTTATGGTGTTTTTATGGAGTACTATATAATCACATACGCTGTATCAATAATATACCAACTTTGCGATCGACATCGTTAGAATATAGGTGGTCTGATTAAATTCTGACACTCATGTAGTTTTTGTTGTTTTAGATGTTGATTCTAACTCGCTTCTCCAGGGTCTATTGCTTCTGTCTTGACGGTTGGATCATTTCGTCTTCTTTTCTTGTGCATTCCTGTCTGGTGTGAATATATTCTTTCTGTTATCTTTTACAGTGATAAATCTCACTACTGCACTTTTAATACATCTCTCGCGTACGTGCAAAGCACTAGACAGTGCTAGATCGTACTTCATCTTCGCTTTTGCTAATTATATAGATTGGTTAGTATTCGCATGTGCGCTGTTGCAAACCACCCCTCGTCTGTAATATTGGAGATGTTCTGTTACTGTGAATGGTTGGTGACAACTGTTAATTATATATATATAATTTAAGTTTTTATATCACTGTACAAATTTACGGTTTAAATTTATAATTATATAAATATGGAAATTTTAAGCATATATTTTGGATATACAGTTTTTTAGTTATAATATATAATTATTATAATTATTAATAAAATATATATTATATTTTATTTTATATATATATATAATATAATTTAAAGTATTCCTAGTATTTTTAAATATTTATATCGTGAGTGATACTGTGGATTATCTTTTGTTACATATGTATATGTAATGCTATGATAATCTATGTAGGCTCTTGTGTCTAACGTTATCTTTCGATACTATACTACTTGATGCTTGAGTCAAGTACCTTTAAGTACATTGCATAAAGTTGTGTGTGATGTATGTGTTATCTTTTTTGCTTGTTTTTTTTTTTGTCACGTTTCTCTGCTCATAGAAATGTTCGTAGTAAAATCTATTAGCTAATATTGGCAATGACTTTTCTCAACTGATAAAAAGAAGTTACTCGTACTTTTGCCCTGCTGAAATTCGGTATAATGCAAAAGATATATAAAAAAAGCTTAGTAAGAACATGCAATGTAAAAATCTCTTCCGTTAGAACTTTTTATTAAGTCAATTGATTTTTTAATTGTTTTAATTTCTGCAAGAAATTTCTAAACCTCTAAAATTTTGTTTTCTTTTTTGTAGTTTTTACTTTCTAAATATTTTATTAAAGAATAAAATATTTTACCTGCATAAAAATTAATATTTAGCAACTTTTTCAGGTTTTGCAGTTCAAGCACAGTACAGATTTACATAATTATACATCCACTGTGGTTTATCTTGTCAAATTTAGATTGCGTTGGTAAACGGTTGGTCAAAAAAAGTTGATTGACTAATCTGTTATTTGATTTCATTGCTAAAATTTTCATTCTCTGATTTAACATTGTTTTTTAACGTTCTGTATACCTATAACAAATAAAAATTCTTCTTATAATTCAGATGGGAAGAACCTATGGGTGTTGCGGTTCGATTGTACTTGAGAGGTATCCATGTGTGTGAATATTGTGACAGTTTTCTAAAGTAAGCTTATGGACGAGGACTAGAGGTGAGGCGTTAACGTAAGTTTCTGGAACTTGATAAGAACAAATAGAAGTGCAATGAGCAATCTTGTAGAGATATAATTTGAAATCATCCTTATTGGCCTAAGGTTTGCAAAAAATTAGATGACTTGACCATCTAAGATGTGAGAGGAAAATGCTTCATAGTTCGGCATCTTCTACATTTACTGAAGGGTCAGCAATTATTGTCAGAGGAAAAGTACTCGAGAACGAAGTTGCTGTTTTGCTGTAAAGCTGTACGCTAAGCACAAGAAGGTTTCTTGTCCTTCTATGTCCTTTTGTCATCATGGGAGCTTGCTCTCTCTCTCTCTCTCTCTCTCTCTCTCTCTCGAAAAATTAGCAAATATAAATACAAATAATATAATATTATATTATATATTAATATATATATTTAATATATATATATATATATTATATATATATATTATATATATATATATATATATATATATATCAATTATAATATATATATATATATATATATATTAGAGGTGGAACGAATATGAATTTTTTTTATTCGCGAATACGAATACAAATATGTTTTTATATTCGAGAATACGAATACGAATATTATTTAACCCATTTTTCTTATTATTATATCTTCAACATAAATATTAGATGTCTTTAAGCTAACTGTCCTATATTGCACCAACATCTTATAGGCCCTACGTGTGAAAATGGAAGGTCGTCTAATAAATCTTCTCGGCTTTTTGGTATCTACTTTTATATGTTTTTTTACATTTGTTGTATTCCATATTTTGTTTTTTCTCGAAGCACATTAGAAAGTTGCTTGCTTTGCTTAATTTTACAAGAGGCGTTGGTGATGCCTTCCGCTTTCGATTTTCCTTTTTTAATCCTTCTTTCAAACATTCATCTGAACTCTTCAATATATTTAATTTTTAGATGGTTTCTGAGACTTTGCGTAACTCCTACTTTTCGGGAATAATTCATGCTACAAAGTTTGCACTTAGCTTTTTCATCGGATATGACATCGAAATAATCCTAGACCAAACTAGATGTATTTGCCATTATTATAATTATTCTAGTTTGAATAGTGCGCAACAGAATTTCACCGATAACCTTCACTACAAATGTGGCAAATGATTTTTGCGATAATATAAAATATTCGTTTTATATTCGGATAAAATTTTCGAATACGAATACGAATAATAAAAATATGCGAATATTCTCGAATATGAATATGAATATATTCTATATATATTATACTATATATATTATATATACTATATAGTATATATATATATTAATATATATATATATATATATAATTATATATATATATATATATATATATATATATATATAATCTATATATATATATATAAATATATATACAGTGGCGTAAATAACGCCCCCGCGGGCAAAAAAAATCGTGCTTATATATATATAATGATATTATATATATATATATATTATATATATATATTTATATATATTATATATATATTATATATTATTATATATATATATATATAGTAATTATATATATTATATAATATATATTATAATAGTGGAAGGTACAATATATTAAATTCCAAAGAAAAAATGGGAAGAATTTTTATGAATTACTAAAATCATCTTATCTAAATGAGAGTGAGCGAAGTCTGAGATTACATCTTCAATTTTTATTTCAATATTCGATGTATGTAGATGGAGGGCAAGTCCAATATCCTGTTCATCTCATAGTTTATGTCTCAGTAGGTTTTTTAGAAGTCTTAATGTTGAAGCAGCTTTCTTTCTACTGGAGCATAAACACGGGTAAAATCTGCTCAGTATTGCAACAAGAAGTTATAATATATTTGGAATTGTGACTGCGAGGATCATAGAACTAGTCTCTTAATTTGTTTTTGAGCGATCCTGTGCTGTGAATGCCCCATTCTTCAGCGCTTCCATAAATCCCATCCTGTCGCTGCTTTTTACTACAATGTCTTCTATTTGGGGGTTTCGACGATTTTCGCTTGGTAAAAAGTATCAAAAGCTTTTCATCGGGTCATGCGATATGGCACATTACACCCTTCGGTATGACCTAAATTTTCGCCACTAGGCACAATTATTTATACAAACTCTCTCTTCTTCTCTGCCTGTGGTTGTGAGTTGAGAATTCATCAGACATATGGTGTCATAGAGATGGATTGTGAGAGTACATTAGGGTCTCTGTTGAGTTCGGAATGCTAATGGAATGCGCTTGTCTGTAAATCTATTTTATGATTGGATTTGTTTTGTTATCGGCGTCGTCTTTTGGTTATATAGATGCGAATTTCAATACTCAAATTACATATAGAATTCGCATTGCAAATAAGCGCTTACACATCTGCTTGCTGAAAATCTAGCTGTAATCTTAAATATGTTGCATATTCTCATGAATGATTTTAATAAGCTTAGTTTTTTAATCTAATGGACTTACGAGAATATTTGAATTCCCTGATCAGCGAACGAATTATTATAAAATTTTAAATTTTAACTTCTGAACTATTATTAATTATTAAACGGATATTGATTACTATCAAAATCTTATTAGTTGTCTAAGAGAATTTTCGGAGAGAGCAATGGCCCCACTGATGTCACCCACCCTCTCTAAATACGACCAATGTATAATTATATATATAATAAATATATATATTAATATATATTATTATATATTATTAATATTAACATAAACATTTAAATATAATTTTATATTTAAAAAAATTATAATAAAATATTATATAATATTTATATAATTTATTATATATATATATAATATTATTACTGTGGTGGTGTGTGTGTGTGTTATTAATTTGAAATTCAATAAATCTAAAACATTTATTAATAATTGAATAGCTTTTAGTTGCTACAAATCTTACTTTAAATCATAATTATTCAACATTTAAATTTAAAACAATGTACCAATAAACACAGCAAGCGAAAAGCTATTAAAATTTAATAAAATTATTCTCAAAGCATTTTACAAATAAAATTTAGTTATTTCAGGTAATTTAATGAAATTTTTTTTAAACAAATAAAAATAAAATTTTAAAATATTCGTTTCTATGAAATATGAAATGTACACTAAGTATCCCGCACGCAAATTGTTAATCCATCTTAATTTTATACTGAAATAAAATATCGATAGTAATACTTTCCGCCATTTTAAAAAAAATGATTTTGGGCTATTTTCATATCAAATCACGTGGCTAAATTTGGCTGCTCGTTAATAATATATCCTGTTATGGACTTGAGCACAATAATATATGAATTCTTATCTTCATGAAAATCAACTCAACTTACAATTTGCTTCGGTAATTATATTCTGATTTTTATTTAAATCAAGAGAAGTTAAGGTATGTCCCAGATAAACATTCGTTTCAGCATTCTCAATATCTATAGATGTCATATTTCAAGATTCATTTTCATATCATAATCCTATACAGACTGAAATGATTCATCCGATACATCACTCACGTGTGTGTGTGTGTGTGTGTGTGTGTTGTGTGTGTAGTGTGTGTGTGTGTGTGTGGTGTGTGGTGTGTGTGTGTGTGTGTGTGTGTGATTTGAATAGGGTGCGTCATGTGTATAAGTATGTGTGTGCGTGTGCGTGGGCGTGTGTATGTTTGTGTATGTGCTCGTGATCATGAGTTTAAAGTTTTTTAAATGTTTTTTATATATTTGCGTTAATCTTCAGGTTGTGTTTCAAATACAAACAAAAATCTGATTATATTATATTAATGAACTTTTTTTATTTTTTTATAATAATCATTTATTTTCTTCTCTTCTGAGGTAAGTATTCCTCCGATGTTCTTGACCTCTAGCTCAGAAGTTCAGGAATCAAAGTAAATCAAGTTACCTAAGTAGTTTATTAAGTGACATATTAATCTGTAAATTCTTTTTTCTTTGATATTTCCCGTAACTAAAAGAAGTGGTGTGGGAATACTCAATTTTGTGTGAGCATAAATAGGTCAGCTCATTTTAAAATTTTAATGTAAGGTTTATTATAACTCTGTAAATTATATATTTAAGATACACCTAGTAACATTAAGAAATATAATTGAGATCAGTATAAGTAAGCCACATATTGAAGTTAGTTATAATTAGGGAAAGTCATTCTGTCTGACCTCACACGATTTTAGTGCTTTCTTAAGATTTATTGTATATTGAGCTTATTGATAATCTTTGTAAGTATAATATAGTTATATAATATGGGTGTTGAAATCAGAAAAGGAAGAGAACTGATATAGCCCGCCGTAGGAAATTTAATGAGATGGATCGTAATATGGTCACTCTTAATGGGTGTAGTTGTGCCCCTTAGGCGCGCAAGGGCTTAATATATTCGTGCTCATCATGCTCTCAGCTTGTCTACCGTCTATTGCGATTCTGCGTCATAATATCACGTCCTATATTAGTGATATTTTGAAAGTTCTGATATATTTATAATATTAAGTGGTCATATATATTATATATAATATTATTAATATATATATTATTATATTATATATATATATTATATATATATATAATATTATTAATATAGTATTAATATAATATATATTATATTATAATATATAAATATTAATTAAATATAGTGACATGAGACGAGATATTCGAAGTTCTTTTTCTCTAGTCATATATTCTGAATATATAATATAATATATATAATTATATACCGGTTAAGCACAAGTTGAATAGATGAGCGAACGATACATGACCTGATCAGGAATAGGTGTGAATTTTAGAACCAACCGACTGACGGATATGATTTATATTTATTAATAATATTATAATTATTATTTATTTATTAATTATTATTATTATTTATTATTATTATTATTATTATTAATTATTATTATTTTATTATTATTATTTATTATATATTATAATATATAATATATATATATATATATATATATATATATATATATATACTATATATTATATATATATCTATATTATATATATTATATATATATATATTACTATCTATAATTATATATATATATCTATTATATATATATATTAATATATATATACTATATATTACAAGGGTTTAGGCTTATCATATTCGGGCTAAAATTTGGGTGGGTCTAGGTGGTGAAACGTAATCTCGTCTACGACGGCTTACGTAATCGAGCGCCCCTGTAGGGGTGCTGCCCCCCCCATAAAAATTGAAATGTTTCATAGAAGGTGAAATTGGAGAAATGATTCAGAGTCGTATTTCTGAAAGAGTCGGAATCGGAATCAGAGGAGTTGGCATCGGCACCGGTGCTGGCTCCGGTGCGGTGCTGAGTTAGTAAATATTTGTGTAATGATACAATCTCGAATATGATGGTTTCAAGATCGTGAGGGGTGTTGGGACCCGATGGTGGGGTCCCCCCGAAGAATATGAACGGATGCATAAAGAGAAGTGAGAAAAGGAGTCGGATTCGAGGTCAAGAAGGAAAGAGTCGGAGAAGGAGTCTGAGTTAGAGGAGTCGGAGTTGACAACGGCACTGGTGCTGGAGCCGGTGCGGTGCCGAGTTAGTAAATGTTTGTATAATAATACAGTATTAGTATCAAAAAATATGTTCATAAGGTCGTAGAACTCGAATACGAGGGTTATAAGTTCGTAAAGGGTATCTGGGGACCCCAAGAGGGGGATGTGTCCCTTGAAGAAATGCACGGAGCGCAAAACAGAAGAAGATGGGGAAGGAAGAAGGAGGATGGAGGAAAGAGTCTGAGAAGGAGTCAGAGTTGTTACCGACACCGGTGATGGAGCCGGTGCGGTGCTGAGTTTGTAAACATTCGTTTGCTATTTTATTTTATGTTTCAATTTACATTTAATTTTTGTTTTCAATTTAATTTTTTTTTATTTATTTAAATTTTTAAATTATTTTTTTTTTATTTATTTTAATTTATTTTGTTTAAAAAAATATAATTTTTACTCAAATTTTTGTTTTTCATGTTTATAACGTAAAAAATTTGCGTTTTTACATACCCTAAAGCAGTAAATCAGTAAATCAAACCACCCACCATACCCTCTCCACCCCTCCGTGATCTATTGATCTATTGATTCAAGTCATATTTTTACTAAAATTGTTATGTTTTACATACCCTAAAGCAGTAAATCAGTAAATTAAAAACCCACCCTACCCTCCCACCCCTCCATGATCTGTTTGATCTATTGATCTATTGATCTATTGATTCAAGTCATATTTCAGCTCTTTGTGATGGAGCAACCTCTTCCTCCTTTCTTATTAATTGTGGGTTTTCCTCAGGGTTCTTTTTATCTCAACTTTGTTCCTACTTTTTCATCAACGATCTTCTTAGCTGCACTTCTAACTCTGTTCACTCTTATGCGATGATCACCTCTCCATCTCCTCATTTTAATTGTGGCTCCCTCGTTTGTATCTAGAGTTGCTCTCGTCTACAGCTTCCGATTCAATTCTTGCCGATTTGGTCGAATTTCTCAGTGGGGTAACCATAATCTTGTGAAGTTCAAACTCTGAAAAACTCACTTCTTCATATCGTCCCTCTACTAAAATACCTGCCCAACTTTCCTATGCCCTTTTGATGGCCTCTAATGTCTTACCCGTTAACAACATAAACATTCTTAGGACTAACATAAATAGTGAATTGGTCTTGGAGACCTCACATCACATCGGTTGCTAAAATGGCCTCAAAAAAGTTGGGAATTCTGTTCAGATTGCGTGAATTTTTTTCTTCTGCT
>JABUQX010107342.1:0-2500 GCA_015478945.1 Trachelipus rathkii
AAATTAGTTGTAGTATTATGGTATTTCTTTTTATATATATATATTATATATAGTATATATATATATATTATAATATTATATATATTATATATTATTAATATAGAATATTATATTATCTATATTCTAATATTATTATATATAAATATATTATATATATATATATATATAATTAATATATATATATATATATATATATATTATTATAATATAAAATATTATATATATATATTATATTTATATAAGTGATGGGGTAGACGATTTTCCAAATTTTCAGCCGATGCCGATTCCGATACCGATACCAGTCAAAAGTTTCGATTCCGATTCCGAATCCGATTCCGATTCCAAATTCTTTTACATATATATATAATAATATATATATATAATATATATATATATATATATTATATAATATATATTATATATATATATATATATATATATATATTTATATTTTTTCTAAATCAACTATTTTTAGATATTTAAAATCTTATATTTAATTTTTAAAACTCTCTTTATATTTATCTTGTCTAGAGAAATAATTAGTTAATACCTTTTTATGTATTTAACCACTGGCAAAATAATGGCATATTTTTAAAAAATCTTACAATAAATGAACAATTTTGTCAATTTTTTGTTTAAAAAAAATTCTTCTTTAATTTACTAAAAGTAAGATCTTGAAGCAAAATTATCATTATTATTTGTAGTCAAAGCATGACTCTTAAATTGTAGTGCAAAAACATTAACATTTTTCCCGTTTCTGAGTGCATCCGATTTTTTTAGGAGAATAAATTGATCCTCCAATTCTGAAGAGTCTTTCACTTTCCACGGAAAAGGGGGGCGAGCTTAAATATTTTCTAGCAAGGACACCCAAATGCTGAAAGGTACCTTTATTCGATGACCACCATTGTAAGGGACTTTCTGAATTTTTAATAAGTTTCATATTTTTATATTGGCTGATTTTAATTTCTACTTTTATAACATCTTCAATTTTTTCCCATATATGTGTCTTCTCCTTAGGAATGAGCTTCTTTGCTTTTTTAAAATCCTTTTCTCTTTAAATTCTGAAAAACAGCTTTCAAAACTGAAGTTAAAACTATTATCTTCAGAGTTAAAACTATTATCTTCAGTATCACCTTTTTCGCCCTATTCTGTTGATAAATGAGAAGAATCTGAAGATTGGTTTAAAGTAGTGGAAACTGTTTTCCTTTCCTTTATACAACATATATCTTCGCAAATCCATTGCTTAAGAATATCTTCCACATTTTTTATTGTTATATTTATCCTCAAGGAATGTAGTTTTAAAGCGTCGAATCAAGAATAGGTAGCAAGCACAGATTCTTATGCAGTAAAGGTAAATACTGAATATTTTTTCTGAATTTTTGCCATGCTGACTGTAGCCCCAAGTCCCGCAAATAGTCCTTTTTTTCTGACTCTTTTTCAAAAAAAACTGGCAAATCACATTTCTATTTTGGGATATTGCCGCTGCCTTGATTCCTTCTGGCTCAATAAAGTTTGTACATCAACAAAATTTTTAAAAGTATTTTTAGCACTTTTTCCAAGAACTGTTCCGTTGTTTCTAACTTCTAAGCAATGCAGGTTTTTTGAAATGTTATCACTGGCAATATGAAATAAAGAGCCGTCTTTTGTTCACAAATTTTTGAAATCCATATGATTGGCTATCAGGTTTGTAACCTCCTGAATAAAATCTTGTGCTTGTGGTAAATTAATCTAGTTTGATATTCTTCCTACTTGGAATAGCTTGAGGCGAGTGATTAAAATGACCTACGATTTGTTTGCATATGGATTAGCATTTTTTTTACGCTCTCTCTGTTTCAAATATGGCATCATTGAGAACTAGTGTCAAAGAGTGTAAAAAGCAAGGTATTCCTGGAATCCTGCTTGTGTAACTCCTGCAGCCATATTAGGTTGCGTTATCTCTTACTATAAAATGAATTTTTTTAGCAGGGATATTTAATTTTTCCATAACATTTAGTGAAAACAATAACTTTATATTTAATAGCTGGTGAGATACGTAAAAAGGTGAAACTCGAAGGATAGCATTTATATTCAATAGCTCCAATTATTACAAACCTACAAGGCAAATATTTCACTGCTCACTTACGAGTTCACGGGTATATAATTATCAAAACATATTACATAACATGACTAACGAAACATTGCCAAATGTCTGCCTCACCCTTGGTGTCTGAAAATCCAAACATGTTATCTATCTTAGGGCTCTACGTAAAGATGCCGTCAGCTCATTCAGTTTTTCTTTAATTAAATAGAATTAAGAAAGAACTGAAATTAAAAATCAATACGGCAGACTTCGAAATATTGTCTTTGAAATATCATAAAGATCGAATAAAAATTATTTTCAGATTGTATACCAAAGAATCGGTCAAAGAATCGGTACAATTTTGCCGATTCCGATTCCGATTCCGATTCCTGAAAAACAGCCGATTCCTCCGATTCCGATTCCGATTCCGATTAATCGTCC
>JABUQX010107342.1:5000-10000 GCA_015478945.1 Trachelipus rathkii
CATCCCCTCCTTCCTTACCCCAAAATCCATTCCCTAAATATCCTGAAAACCTTTACTTTCTTCCTAATACACACCTCCTACTCTAATCTCTAACCCCATCCCCTCATCTGTTTCCTCCTCCTCAAACACTAACACTTTACTCTTACCTGGATTTATCTTAAGACCCTTTTGTCCACACACTCTCTCAAACTCCTTCACCAAATACTTCAGCCCTTCTGAATTCTTCGCCACTAAGGCAGTATCATCCGCAAATAGTATCATGTTCACTTCCCATCTATCACCCCTATCCATCAATTCCACCCCCCTCCCCTCCCTCATCATTCCTCTGCAGACACTCTCCATAAATAAATTGAAAAGCCACGGTGACATTACACATCCCTGTCTCAACCCTCTCTCTACCCCAAACATCTCACTCTCCCCTCCTAATACTCTCACACACATTCTGCTATTCCTATAAAAGGCCCTAATACCTTTACCTAATTTACCCCCTACTCCATATTCCTCCAGCACCCTCCATAATTCCCCCCTCTTCACTCTATCATATGCTTTCTCCAGATCTAAAAAACACCCATACACTTTCCCTTTCCTTTCTATACCTTTCTCCACAAGCATCTTCATTGTAAATACTTGATCCACACACACCCTTCCCACCCTAAATCCTCCTTGTTCTTCCCCCATTCTCTCTTCCGTTAAATCTCTCACCCTCTCAATTAGTATTCTCCCATACACTTTCCCTACTACACTCAAAAGACAAATACCTCTATAATTCCCACACTCCATCCTATCCCCTTTCCCTTTATACAGGGGAACCAAACAACCATCCTCCCAATCCTGTGGAACCTCTCCCCTCCTCCAACATAAATTATATAACCTATACAGCCATTCCTCCACCCCTCTGCCTCCCATCTGTAACATTTCCATACTCACACCATCTAGACCTGTGGACTTTCCTTTTTTTTCCTTTAGTTAACGCCCTAATAATTTCTTCCATTTGTATTTCCATATCCCCTTCCTGCCCCACTTCCCCCCCCATCCTCACCTCTTGTAAATCCTCCTCATCTCTCCCACCCATTTCATTCAATAATCCTCTAAAATATTCCCCCCATCTTTTCCTCACCCTATCCTCCCCTCCTATCCATTCCCCTTCCCCTCCCTTAACCCTCTCTCCTAACCCCTCCATCTTCTTCCTTTTTTTATTTACTTCTTTCCAGAATATCTTGCTCCCCTGTTTCAAAATTTTCTGCCACTTTTCTACACCATTCATTATTTGCATTTCTCTTCGCCCTCTCCACCGCCCTCTTTGCTTCCACTCTAACCCCTCTATATTCCTCCCAGCTTTCCCTTCTCCTATCCCCCAACCATTTCACATAGACCTCTTTTTTCTTTTTCACCAACTCTTTCACCTCCTCACTCCACCATTCACTTCCTTTCCTTCTACTTGCTCCCACCTTTTTTACTCCACATATCCTTCTGGCCTCTTCACAAATTGTCTCTTTAAATCTCTTCCACTCCTCCTCCACTTCCCTAATTTCCGTCCCTCTCACGTCCCTCCACCTATCCTCCATACCCCTCCTAAACTCCCTCTTACACATTGTCTCATCTAATTTTTCCACCTTTATGACTTCTATTCTCCTCTTTTTCTCTCTTTCTCTAACCGTTACCTCTCCCCCTACCCTTAACCTAGCAACCACCAAATAGTGATCAGATAACCCCCTACCTGCCCCTCTGAATACATTTACATCTAGTAATCTGCCTCTATCCTTTCTATTTATACACACATAATCCAATATCGCCCTCCCCCCCGTTATCTCACTCTTCCATGTATACTTATGATTTTCACTTTTCTTGAACCAAGTATTCCCAACTATCATTCTTCTATCAACACACAACTCTAACAGACTTTCTCCATTATCATTCCTTTCCCCTACCCCAAATGGACCTATAATTCCCCCCATCTCCTCTCTTCCCACTCCTGCATTCAAATCTCCTAATAAACAAATTTTATCATTTACCCCGAAACTTTCCCAACATTCATTCAACTCATTCCAAAATCTTTCTCTCTCCTCCTCCCTCGCTCCATTTACTGGTGCATACGCGCATATAAAAACCCACATTTCCCCCCCAAATTTCGCTTTAACCCACATTATTCTCGAACTCACCTATTTGCACATTTTTACCTTATCCCACATCTCTTTCCTCATAACTATTCCTACCCCTTCCCTCGCCCTCACTCTCTCGTTCACCCCCGAAATCATACCCTTAAATTTTCCAAAGTCCATCTCCTTCTATCCTTTCAGCTTTGTTTCTGTCAACCCTAGCACATCCAACCTTTTTTCTTCGAACATTAACCCCACTTCTTCCCTTTTCAGATCCTCATTTATCCCTCTCACATTCATACAACCCACTCTAATCTAATCTCTTTTACCCATCCTATCTCTTTACTCCCCCTTACTCTCTTTATCCTGACCCTCTTATTCACCACTCTACTTTCTACTATTCCCACACTTGATTTGCTGCACGCTTACGCGGGATCCCAACAACCTGAGGCACTTCCCAATACCTCAAGCTCCAAACCCCGCTCAAACAACCACACCCTAAAAAAATACCCTAAATCTATATTCTATAACTAATTCACACTATATCTATAAAACTTAAATTAAAACTTATGTTATTGTTTACGAAATTTATAATTACTTTGATGTATTCTCTTCCTACTGTTGAAGACACTCCTCTTCTTCTCAGAGTTCGATATTGATTACCGATTTATAAGTTCCCTGATTAATCTCTTCCTTCTGTATTAAGATCCTTGATGTAATCTATTCCTATAGTAAAATCAAAAGGATCCTTGATGTAATCTCCTTCTGTCTTGAAGATACTCTTCTTAGAGTTCCTTTGCTTTTTTCTACACTTTATTCTTTCTTGCTTGATATACTTTCCTTGATGGAATACCCTCTAACTATCTTTAAGACACTCTTTTCATTCACAGAGTTCCCTGTTTTTTCTACTAACTACTTTATTCTATCCTGATGTTGATTTTTCTTCGCAACACTAGTATTTAATTTTATTTGAATTACTTCTATTTCCTTTACTAAGTTGCACTTGAAAACCTTGAGGTGATCTTTTTCAAGTAAAGACAAAGTAGGAAACCTCAGTAAATTTATTCTTTCCTGATGATGATTTTTTCGCAACACTTGTACTTAAATTTTATTTAGAATTACTTCTATTTCCTTTACTAAGTTGCACTTGAAATCCTTGAGATCCTTGAATGGTCTTCTTCAAGTAAAACAAAGCAAGAAACCTCAGCAAATTCTAAGAGTCCAAAAAGCACATATACTGGTAATTATGCCACTCCACAATTTATTTATTTATCAATCAAAATTCACTTATTATACCTTCAATACAAATTTTTAAAATCATAAAATAATTATTTTTCTCATTTTGTGAAAAAAATTTCCAATTCGTTAAAAACTTGAATCTTTTTGAAGAGAACTTTATTTTTCATAAAATTTTTTTTTTTCTTCACTTTCGCGATGTTTCCCAGCTGTTTTCTTTCTGTTCTTCCTGGTTTTTAACAACGTCCTTTATCCAACGGTACTCAGAATTATAAATATATTATATATACAAATAAAACATATATATATTTTATATAATATCTATATATAAAAATATATATATATATATATATATATATATATATATATATATATATATATATATATATATATATATATATATATATATAGAATATATACATAAAATTTTAAGATTATTTATATCTCTTATTTATATATATAATATATATATATATATATATATATATAAATATATAATATATATATATATGTACTCAGTTTCTCTATTCCTTATCATATATATATATATATATCAGGGGCGTATACATAGGGTAGGCAGGGTAGGTAGCTCCTACCCAATATTTTTGAGTCTTTTTAATAGAATAAATTAAATGGTAAAGTTAACTAAATTATTACAATTTTATATGAAAGTGTAAAAAAGACTGATTTATAAAATAAATTTAAAGAAAATCAACTACTTTAGTAATAACAATTATAATAATTAAATTCATTTGGAAATTTTCCTTCCTACTCTGTTCGTAAGAGTAAATTGGAAAGCGGTGGGCGTACGGGTAGATCTTCATATTTCATATAAAATATATAGGAAAAAGCCAAGCGTCATACCTTGCTGTTGAGCGAAAAAATAAGCAAATTTCGCGAGTACGAAACTTTCGCTCACCCAGTGAAATCGTACTAAATAATTGAAAAAAAAGATTTGTATATCTCTCTCTCTCTCTCTCTCTCTCTCTCTCTCTCTCTCTCCTCTCTCTCTCTCTCTCTCTCTCTCTCTCTCTCTCTCTCTCTCTCTCTATCTATCTATCTATCTATCTATCTATCTATCTATCTATCTATCTATCTATCTATCTATCTATCTATCTATCTATCTATCTATCTATCTATCTATCTCTTATCTATCTATCTATCAATGTACGATATTTTCACTTTTGGTGGACAGAGTGAACATAAATGTTTACCATATATTTGCTGAGTTAAGTTTTGGAATAGAGGCAGTGAAGGTGTTGTGCTTTATTGAATTTTAATAATATGTAACATTTTTATTAATTAAGTGTTGTTTACCTTTATATAATTAAAATAATTATTTAAAAATTCTGGTAGGCCTATGTCAGGCTTTGAGTCAATCTTATGCATATAATACACATAAATAAACATAGCTTTATTCAAAAGGACGTGAAAAATTAAATTTTTCCTTCAAATAAATAAGGACGTATTGCAGTTACCGAGTTTTCGTATCTATGATATATATATATATATATATATATATATAATATATATATTATAATAATATATATATATATATTATATATATATATATATATTATAATATATAATTATATATTATATTATAACTTTGCCTACCCAAGTGTAATCTTCCAGGTACGCTAATAATATAATATAATAAATAATAAT
>JABUQX010107342.1:12500-21109 GCA_015478945.1 Trachelipus rathkii
ATATAATATATATATATATATATATATATATATAATATAATAATAATATATATATATATATATATATATATATATATATATATATATATATATATATATATCTTATATATATATATATATATATATATTTTTATATGTAAGCGTGAACGCTTGTCAGTTGTTCTGGACGAAACCCCTCCACCGCGTTCGGTAATCCAAAATCGCGCGGTCGTCTTCTTAAAAGTCTGTCAGGGCTCCGAGGCAAAACATGAGTTTCTTGAGCAGGTGTTCTCGGTTGCCGGCTTGCTGGGCCTGTCGCAACCCTATTTTCCCACAAATAGTGAGGTGGTGTCAACTGCTAATCATCAACAGCTGTTAACGGGAAGAAAATTGAAGGATGTAGGGTGTTCCCAAACCCCAGCAACCCAAAGTTGTGCAGCCTTCTTGTCAGGGCTATGAAGTGGACTAGTAGAGATAAACATTCAAATCAGCTGTCCAGATTTGAAAGAAAAGTTGAAAAAATTTTGTTATTCAAATTCCAAAAAGAACACGGCATCAAAATATTGTAGCACCTCTGTATAAATCTTAGACTTTTAAATTATAAATTAAAATTAAAATATGTAAAATAATTTCGAATTTAAAATTTCATTTCCTATAAATAATTTTGTATTTTCGTTAACTGGTCAGAACAAATCATTCCTTCAGAAGTTTCTTCTCTTCTTCTCAAATATCCACTACAGTTTACGAGTGTAGCTCTTGAGCTGTTAATTTTTCCTCCTCTATCTGTGCCGACTCTTCTATTTCCCTTCCAATCTTGCTGTTTCCAAACCAAACCTACCTCCATGGAGTCTAAATCAATATATATATATATATATATATATATATAATAATATATATGTATATGTATGTATGTAATAATAATATATATATATATAATAATAATATATATATATATATCATATATATTAACTATATAATATAATGTAGCCTTATATATATATATCATATATATTTATAATAAGCATTAATACAGTATAATAATATAATAATATATATAATAATAATATATATGTAATATATAATAATATATATATATATATATATATAATGTAATATATAATAATATAAATATAATAATAATATAATAATATATAATATATAATAATAATAATAATAATGTGTATATAATAACCAACCAATAATAACAATATAATGGCCAACTATATCGCATATATATCACTCATGCGCTATAATATATATATACATATATATATATATATATATATAATATATATATATATATAAGTAGTTAGATCTGTTTTGTATGGCAAATGATTGATATTGAGTGAATGTATTTGGCTATTTGGCCACTTTTTCGTGAAATTTTAATTACCGTGGGATTTCTACCCCTTTTCACCGAGCAAAAAGAAAAAAAACGGTTTTTCAGAAACAATAAAAATAAATAAATAAATAAATAAAAATAAATAAATTAATAAATAAATAATAAATAATAAATAATAAATAATAAATAAATAAATAAATAAATAAATAAATAAATAAAATAAATAAATAAATAAATAAAGTAAATAAATGAAATAGGAATGGAAATAAAAATAAATAATGATAATGATAGTAATACTAATAATATGTATATATATGTATATTATATAATATATAATATATATAATATAATATATAATAATATATATATAATAATAATAATATATATAATATAACTATATATCTTTATATATATATGCTAATACACCAGCAATAATCTCATTGAATCTTAATATATATAATATATATATAATATAATATATATATAATGACATAATAATAATATATATATATATATGCTCAATAATATATAATATAATATATATATAATATAATATATATATATATATATATTATAAACTGGCCATGTGACCCGCAAGGACCGCACCGCACAGCACCACACCGCTAAGCACCGCACCGCACAGCACCGCACCGCAACTTACTTAGCTAATGGATGGAGTTTGCTACATGGTATCTCCTTCAAATTTAACACCCCCATGGAGTGACGTAATATCGTCGTAGACAATTACGTGGCTCATCTCCCACCCCCAGAAGGAAGATGAGGGTGAGGTTCTGACCCTAAAAAGTCAGTGATCGTGAAGGATTTGAAATTTAGGAGATAGTATAGAGGAGAAATGGTAAGTAGGATACGGATCCGGTTCGGATCCAGCAGCACCGGCTCCTGTGCGGGCTCCGGTGCGGTGCTAGTTAGTAAATATTTGTATAATAATACAATATTGGTATCAAAATATATGTTTATAAGGTCATAGATTTCGAATATGATGGTTTGAAGACCCCTGCGAGAAGAGTTCCGACAGCTGGCCCCGGGCTGGCGTGTGCGCCCGCAGGCGCAATCCGGCGCGAAACCACCGCGAGAACGCAAACGTGTTCAGTTTTTTTAGCTTTTACGAGTGAGCTTTTGTTTTCAACTTAATTTTTTTCAAAAATTTATTATTTTTTTTTTTATTTTTTTTTTGTTTTTACTAAAATCTTTTATGCTTTTTTTTTTTTTTTTAATATAAAAGTTCACACCTCACGGGCATAGCCCTATTCAAGGAGGGGAACTTCTAGGTAATTTCTACCTAGGATCCGAACTAGGATTCGAACCCGCGCCGTTGCCATGCGACTCCGTCGCTCTACCGTTTGTGCCACGGTAGATTTTATAACGTAAAAATTTACGTTTTTACATACCCTAAATCAGTAAATCAGTAAATCAAACTGCCCTCTCCACCACCCTTCTGTCCATCCGTGATCTATTGATCTATTGATCTATTGATCTATTGATCTATTGATCTATTGATCTATTGATCTATTGATTCAAGTCATATTTTTATTAAAATTGTTACGTTTTTACATACCCTAAATCAGTAAATCAGTAAATCAAACTGCCCTCCCCACCACCCTTCTGTCCATCCGTGATCTATTGATCTATTGATCTATTGATTCAAGTCATATTTTTATTAAAATTGTTATGTTTTACATACCCTAAATCAGTAAATCAAACTGCCCTCCCCACCACCCTCCTACCCATCCGTGATCTATTGATCTATTGATTCAAGTCATATTTTCTATAGTATAAAATAATTAAGATAAAAAGCGGGAAAAAGAAAACAAGTTTTTATTTTAAAGCGTTTATAACACAAGTGCAAACTACATAATCGTTAACATATAAATTTTTAGCATCAAATATATTTACAAGTTTATTAAAAGAAACATTATTTAAAAAACATATAATGAAATAAATACAGTATACACCACATAAATTAGAACTGATAGGTTGTACAGGAAAACATAAGGTCTTAACATATTGAACATTATTATATTTTAAAAAAGATGTTACATAATGATTACTAAACATAAAATCTAAATGCAGAGAGTCAAGGAAATATACAACATTATTTTGATTCTTATACACTGCTATCCAATGTCCATTGCTCGATACATCCCGAGGAGAAGTGTTGAAGATAAGACCAGAGTCGGTATCCAATTTCACAGAGCTAAGTTCATTACAGGCAAATACACCTAAAAATCTTCTTTCGTTTCTAAAGGCATTTAATATTTCTTCTTCATTCATCGTTAATAATTCAAGATTATATTTCGTACTCTGTATCAATCTCGATGATTTGAGGATGTTCCAAATACACCAGAACTGAGATTGAGGATGTCAAACTTTGTCCAAATTTGAGACTCAATCCTAATGTTCCTTTTCTTAGGATATTGAGATGATAAGCATTACAAGCTGAAAGATCAGCTGTGAGATCATATGCATATAAATTACTGTTTTCAGCATAAGTCTTGAGATCAACACCTGTGCCGTTATCGCTGCAAGATACAGTATTAGCAAATAAATCGTAAAAAGGACGCGAACATTGAGAATGGGAGTCTTCATATATCATCTCATAATCACGACCGTATGGTTGACCATTCACATGCAAACTGATACCCTAAGGCCGAAATGGGTAAATTTAAAGGCAGACTTTCCATAGTTTCCAGAATAAGCATCGTGTTCTACAATTCCTATTATTACCTTCTGAGGTAAGCTACCATTGACGATGTTAGGTATATTAATACTCGATAATCCTTGGGTAAAGTTAAAAATTTTAGTCTCAATTCTCTTGATTGGATATTTTGCTGTATCGGTCAAAAGAGATTTCTCTATTTCCATATGTTTAATGGGAGATAATTTCACTTTTCGTACATATAGATAAGCATCCAGTAATTTAAAGATAGGCTTTGGAGCGGTAGTTGTTGCTAAAAGAGCGCTTTTAACATTAAGAGCAAATTCAGGTGTAGATCTAGTTAACCTGATGCGGGTGTCCACTGATGATAGAATAAGTCTTTCTTGAGAAAATATATCACCGTTTACACGTCCATAATATTCATACGTGTTATTTTTAGACTTAGCAGCGGCGGTTTTATGTTTCTCTACATCTTTTAACTCTTTAAGTCCTGAATTATGAAAAAATTTAACGAAAATTATTTCCTTTCAAATTCAAGGTGAATAGGACCCTAATAAAACATAAGAACTGTTTTTGAAAAAAAAATTACATTTTTTAGTGCCAAAATGAAAACGGTCACCGGTGACCGGTCCGGACTTAAGAGTATATTTTTAAATTTTTGGCACTCTAGCAATAATTTGGTTATAATACTGTAAATTACTAACTAAAACATGCAAATTAGGTATAAATAAATAGAATAATGTATAGTTTTTGAATTTTTATATAAAATAATTTGTACATATGAAATATGAAAATATAAAATCATTTTATATATATATATATATATATATATATATATATATATAATATATATATATATATATATATATATATATATATATATATATATACTCTACTCTCTCTCTTTCTGCTGTATATGTATCATAATAATATAATAATATATGTAATAGCCTATAATAATAATGTATGTAATGTAATATATATGTATATATATATATAATATAATATATAATAATAATAATAATATAATATATATATATTAACCAATATAACCAATAATAATAATAGCACCAACATAATAACCTTAATAATAATATAATAATAATAATTTAAATATATATTATGGAAATAATATATTAATAAAATAAATATATATAATATATATATATATATATGTATATATAATAATATATATAATATATAATAATAATAATATATAACATATATATAATATATATAATAATAATATATAATAATAATAATAATAATATATATATATGTATATATATATATATATATATAATATATGTAATATGTTTTCGTATATATGAAATATAGCAAGTGTTCCGGAATTGTTTTCTTTTCAAATATATATATATATATATATATATATATATATATATATATATATATATATATATATATATATATATATATATATATATATATATATATATATATATATATATAAAAACATAGATGAGAGGGTAAAACAAGACTAGAAAAATGATTATGATATTGATCAAAGAACGTGGTATCGCACATGACTGACATCTTAAGCTTTTTGCAAAGTTTGCAAGTTTTCCTCCCCTCTGTAAACACTGGCCAGTGGGAAAGGTTGTCATACCTGACAGATTGTGCGGGAGCATATTCTCTGTTTTGACCTCTGTTTTCTCGTTCTGCCATTGCTCTGGCCCCGGCCCCGGCTTTCGAAGGTCTTCCTTACGGGGTGCCACTACTCCTACAATTCATAAGCCCATGCGCTATGTCCGTTTTGAAATCGACTAGTGGCATGATGTTCTTTTTGAGGAGACCTTTGCTCACATGGACCCTCCGGTATAACAGCCAGGCATTGACAACGCTAAGGTCCAACAAATAATAAAAGATACGAGTGTACCATTTTCTGGACTTGAAGTTGATCCGGTATAGCTCAATGAGCATATCCGCCAGATCAACTCCGCCCATGTACTTGTTGTATTCCTGTACAACAAATGGCCTCTCGATATCAACATATTTGTTTTCCTTAGCTTCCCACCTGCGGCACCTATCGTGTGGTTCAATACCAGCATAATTGGATAATAGGTGTACCGACTTGTTATCATACCAACGTATGGCAACACAATCAGTAACTCTATCAACCCAATCATCATAGCTTCCCCTTCCCTCTCTCTTCAGATCTTTTTCATCCTTGTATGTGATTCCTTTCAGTCGATTTGGGCGCACAGTTGATGCAAAGAGAATCCCCTTCTCCCTCAAAACACCTGCCAAATCCATGGACGAGAACCAGTTATCAAAAAATATCTTGTAATTCTTTATTGGGAACCAGCACAAAAGTATACCGTACTTCAGAATGTTATATAAATAACACACTTGTCTGTAAATATATATATATATATATATATATATATATATATATATATATATATATATATATATATATATATATATATATATATATATATATATATATATATACTATTTTCTAAAACAAGTGTCCTTTAAGATATACAAAGAACACTGTCAATTCAAAGATATATCACTTATTAGCTAGAAATATATATATATATAACAATAATAATATATATATATATATATATATATATATATATATATATATATATATACTATATATATATATATATATATATATAATAACTATCTTTTTTCTTCTTTATATATATATATGTATGTATATGTATGTATAATGTATATATATATATATTTATATATATATATATATATATATATATATATATATATATATATATAATATATATATATATATATATATACTGCTATTATATATATATATATATATATATATATATATACTACTATATATATATATATATATATAAACGTAATAAAATTGTAAAATCAATTTTTTTTTTTTGATTTTAGCTAAACTTAGAAGCCTCGGAATCCGAAGCGGTCACCGTGACTGCATGATTTTCAATATATATAGTAACCAATAATATATATATATATATAATATAACTATTATATATATATATATATATATATATATATATATATATATATATATATATATATAATATATATATATATATATATATATATATATATATATATATATATATATATATATATATATATATATATATATATATATATATATATATATATATATATATAATAAAAATATAAAAAAAAAAAAATATTTTTTTTTATATAAACGTAATAAAATTGTAAAAAAAAAATCAAATTTTTTTTTGAGTTTGGAAAAATTAGTAGCCTCGTAGTCCGAAGCGGTCACCCGTGACCGCATGATTTTCAAGTACGTTTGAGCAGCGATAGGTTTATTTTTACGAAAATATACAAGAATACATATTTCTTTTTTCACATTTTACCTACATAACAATATGAACAAACACACGTAAAAAAAACTTTTATAATAACTAAGTAAAGAATAAAAATGAGTATTTCACGCACAAAATAAAATTTTGAGGAGAGAGCCTCCAACACACACTTCTCACCATGTCTGAAAGAATACTGACTCAATTTTTGTCAGTATGAGATATTATATAGATATAAATCGATACTTTTAGTTGATTTATAAAAAAAAAATCTCAAAAATCGATAAATTTTATATAATAATATCAATCACAGAAATGCGGTCAACATTGACTGTTTCTCTACATCTTTTAAATTGTAATATCCGCATGATTGTAAATGGGACTCCTTCGCATCTTGAGAATAATTTAGTAAAGTTTCAATATAACTTCGATAAGGGTAACTTGCAGCTGATGCTCCTAGAGATGTTTCATTTAAAAACACCTCAACTTGATTAAAACACGTATACAGGAAATTTGTCTCGGAGTACACTACGTGATCGGTTCCTGTGAGATCTGAACCATCTTCGTTTACTAACTTAGTCTTCAGATATAAAAACACATTCGAAGGGTCAAGATATTGGTCAGAAGTGCCAGGGATATTGAATTCGAGAGGTACATCAGTATTTGTGATTGCGTGAACGGGGTTAATACTAATAAAATTGGACTCACTCACGCTGATCTGTGTAGGGTTCACTGAGAAGAGATCCAATTCACTCTTACAACAGTCTGGGCTGGAGGGATGGAGGAAATGCATCTTGCTGGTGCAGTCGTCTGACGTATAATGAAGAGAGATTTGTTTAAACATTCCTTATATACGAAATAGTTACAGGTTGTCATTATTTATATAAAAAAAGTTACCACTTATCATCATTATTAGAGAGCAAACACATCAAAACACTTTTTCTTTAATGTCCCTTTCCTATTCCTCTTTACAGGTTTTTTACGGTACCACCTACACCTTGACCAGTCATCTTACGTCGTATTTTCCTTTTAACATCATCTCTAACATTTCATCAGAAGCATCGGCTAGTCGACGTTTTACAGCTGTTCGAGGTCGACCACCTCCCATAATATCCTGCAAAGTATCTATACCACATCCTGGCTGCTTGGCGAGATATTTACCTCTGATTTAAACAAAGAGGATATAGCACGTCTGAACAACAGCGAAACCGAAAAATCCACCTAAACCACTTATCCCCTCTGCGTCTTGAACCCCTAATTTCTCTTTCTCTTTCCATTATTATTATTTAACGGA
>JABUQX010107343.1:0-42630 GCA_015478945.1 Trachelipus rathkii
TCTTCTTTAATTTCTTTTCTATTCTTCTGTAAAAATTCGTATTCAAAAGTTTAATCTGATGAAACTGAGTTTGGCATTCTTTCATCTTAATTTACCGCTACATCACTCTTATTTTCAAGATCAATACATTACCCTGGCCCCTCTGTCGTTACGAACCATGTTAATATTAATGTGTATGTCAACAAAGTACACTTTAAAAACATTGCATCACAAGAAGCCTGAAAATTAAAGGTAAACCATTTTAATTTACATAAAAAGAAAAAAAAAATTCCAATCTTAAAACGAAACTACCAAAGGTCACGACCTGAACTGCAAAAATATACTAGAGCTGCAGACAAGTATGTTAATCCATGCGGCCTATAAGTATACCGTGTCACTTTGGTACCTATTCTTCATTGAAAACCTATTAATCGTGTCCCTTCATGCTGCCCCAAGGCAGGATTCGACTACCACTATTGCATCAATTTATTCAATGGCATAGGCCCTGAAACGTCGCGTTTTCAAACATGTCTCTCCGGTTGTGTAACTTGAAAAAACATACACACCAAAATATAGTAAAAGTTGATAATGTTAAATAAGTTAATCAGTTAAGAATATGGATTAGCCTGATTCAAATTAAACAATTAAATACAAATAATATAATTTTCACTAGCAAGTATTATTCTCAGCAAAATCAATGATTACAATGACATTTTACTATGCTCGAATAATAGAACAATAAATCAAAGTCACCCTTAACAAGCAGGGTACAAAAAGACAAACCAACGCAAAACAATACACTGGCTCATTCGGACATAAATTATTTACCCACAACGATAGCGAGGGGACTAAAATTTAAATTTGGAGATCATCATTAAAACCATCCATAAATTTGAGGATAAAATATGAAATTCTCTCTTTCTTTCTGTGGATATATAAAGTGAAGACAGTTCAGTTCCTCAACGTGAGGATTTAGCACATGATAAAAGTACAGCCAAACAACTCTCAAACTCCCTCAACTTAAATATAAATATACAAAAATACGATTGTGGGAAGCGAATTAAAAGATAATAGTAAGTAAATTATCACACTTGCGTCAAAACTTTACACACACAAACAGATAGAAAAGTACAAACGGCAGAATTCGATTATAACATCATGTTAATTAAATATTGAATTAACCTGTTAAATTTCACTGAGGTATATAAATCGTATCACAATACCATTATTTTATATTAATAAGTTTTCTCATGAAGTAGAAGACCGTAATCTATCTATATAAAAGGGCCTTGCCTTTTTCTTCTAATGTTGGCCTTCTTTTTCTTTGATCCTCGGAATGATTTTAGGCGGAGTGAGGGAGAGACCACTCCTATTGCGGGCCTTTGACTTCCTTATGTTTATATGCTTAAGGCCAAAGTGAAACACAAACCAATGAGATAAACATACGAAATGAGAAGTGACAGACTTTTTAGACCTATGACTGACATCACTCTTGTAATAACATGAAGACAAAAATATTTATTTTCATTAACATTAGAAGTTATGAGAAATTTTCATATGCTATGTAAACAACTAGAAATGCTTCAATTCTCGCGAACATTTTAAAAAGAGTATAAATTGCATTTGATTCTTGTTATGGTGTTATGTTCCTGATGTTGCAACTTGGGAAATAGCAGTGATTAGAACCAATACCAGGGGGATTTTTTGCATCCCTCCGGCCCCAGCACTAGTATGTGCGTTGTCACATATGTAATCTTTTAACCCTCTCCCTCTTCCCTCATTTTTCGAATTCATTTATCTGTATCTTTCAATCTTTTACCTACCACTATTTCTTCTATGCCTATTCTACTACTTCCCTAATACCTAGAAAGCTCATATGCCTCGGATTCCCTGGCACTGCTAGGAGCCACCCACGCCCCGAGGTTACGGGGAAGCAAGGCGGGACAACTGATGGATGGATGGATATGATAGACTACCGATAAACGAATAAGAAGAATAATTATTCAGATGGTAAGAATGTTTAAGAAGAATGATTGTTTTGAAAAGTCGTTTGAAGCAAGTTGATTAAATCAGAAATAAACTTTAGTAGAGAATGTAGTGCAGCATGAAGATACAGAAAACTCTTTAAGACCAAGCGAAATAACTTGCTCAAAGAATAAAACTGCAAATCGAGACACTTCAAGGTTGTTTAAACATTTCACAAAATGAGAAAACTAAATTGTGTAAAAATATGCTCCCGATTCTAAAGAAATAAGTAAATATTTAATAATTGTTAAAAAATTCTGTGCGAAACAACAACCCATCAGTAGATCATATTTTGTTCTGAATAATTCAAATTTCACTACATTCTGTCGATCATGCAGAAAATCTCAAACTACTTTTCAGACTTTGACTTTAGAGAAATCAAGATCTTAGCCCTAATTTTATTCAGGCAGTTTGAAAGGGTAGGGAACTCTATTCAACTGCTAAATTTATTTTCCCTTTGGAGAGCTATACAGATTGGAAAACCAACTATTGACACTAGTTCTAGCCAGAGAGGAAAAAGTGAAACATAAAAAAAAAATAACTACTACTACTAATAATAATAATAATATAGCTATCAAGTTGGATTTTAAGAAGTTGTGGCCAAAACCAAAAAATTATATTTATGTATTTGGTTCTAATACCATTTATTTACCATAAGAGGAACCTATAAACTTACAAGGATAATTTTATTTTAAATTTAAGTAATATTAGATGTGTGCGTGTGTTTGATAATTCATACATGTGCGTGATATAATCTGGATATAAATCCCAATCAAGCTTTGATTTAACAAGCGTAAGAATGTTATAATTAACAATAATTTAAGCTGCTATGTAATCCTTAGCAAACTAATACAAGTAACTAACATAATGGTAAGTTTCACTTAGAAAGGCCTAAATTAATGAAATAACAAATATAGCTGTTTCGAGGAAATACTAAATAAAAAGACATTATTTTACCTCCAACTTTTTCCGATCCATGAGATCTTGGCATCTAGAAAAATAAATAAAAAAAAAAAAAAAAAAAAAAAAAAAATATATAATAATATATATATATATATATATATATATATATATATATATATATATATATATATATATATATATATATATATATATATATATATATATATATATCTAGATATATTTACTATATATATAGTATTATCATATATTATTATAATATATATTTACATGATATATATATTCTTTCTTTTTCTCCTTGTTATTTCCAAGTGGAGGTAAGGTGCGTGGCATGCATCGGAAAAGAAAAGCAGTAGGAAGAGAATTGACAAAGTCGAAAAGAAAGCCCAAACCTTACCGCCGCCCCTTTACCTTTTAGTTAGAACTAGTCGCAGTCAAAAAATCCACCTAAGAGCTTCATGGGACTGCGCATGGACCTCACTATTGGTAGAAGATCGTTAATGTAAGCGAGCATCCCTTGGGCAGGTGGGCCACAACCACACCCCCTCACAAAACCCCGCCATTCAGCTATTGTTATACACCTTTCTTCTCGCCTCTACCAACCTCAAATTTCTCTCATTCAAACATTCGTTTACTGACTCAATCCACTGTTATTTCGGGTTCGAACCCAGCCGGTCGGTTCCCAAACACACTCGCCACAACATTCCGCTTTAACCAATAGACTACCATCATCCTTTCCACATGACCAAACCATCTCAACATACTTTTCATTTTATTCTCTCATTTAACCTCTTTCTTCACACCACACAAACTCCCTCGAATACGTTCATTCCTCTTTTATCAATTCTTCTCAACCTAGCACACCCCTAAGAATTGTCCATCTCTAACCACATTGAACTTTAGATCTATACTTCTTAATCCAGACCATAGTCTCACTGATATACATTAACAACACTGGCAAAAACATACCCTCATGTAAGACCCTAGCACACTACAGACTTAAGTCCCTTTACCATGCACCAAAGATTTAATGCACCAGCCACCCTGACTGCCATTCACAACTTTCCTACTACACTAATGCTCATCCGTTCCTTCTCATCCAACATATATCCTAAATATTTAAAAATCCGGACACTGTAACAAGCTGCTCACCATCTACATAACCTTCACACCGAGGACTGTTCTCACTTACAACCATAACCTTACTCTTAATCTACTTTTACTTTCAAACCCCTCCTTTTACACACTCTGCCAAACTCTCTACCAATCCTCTCAAACTCTCTCCAGATTCACCACACAAAACCAAATCATCCGCATAAAATAGGTAGGGCACCCTCCACTCACTTCCATTCTCCATTATTCTAACACCATTTCCGCCATTCCCATCTCTTATTCTTTAGTTAAGCCCATCCATTACAAATTGAATAACCAAGGAGACACAACACATTTGGGGGAGGTGCGCAACCTACACCGGAAACAGAAAAATTAGGTAGAAGAACATGGCGCAAGTCCAAAAGTAAGCCCACTCCCCAATACCCTGAGTGCAAATCCGTTTCACCAAAAAATCCATCTTATGATTCGTTTCACAACACAGCGAAAGAACCCCACTGTGGAATTACGTCAATGTTAAGATATATTCCCTGGGTCAGGCCTCACAAAACCCTGCCATTCACAACACTGCTAAAGACCCCCACTGTGGTATCTCATCAATGTTGAGATTTATCCTCTGGGCAGGCCTCACAAAACACTGCCATTCACTACTATTATGAACCTTTCTTTTCGCTTGACAAACTCACTGACTAAATTCACTTTTTCATAGGTCTCCCAAATTTTTTCTTAAATGTAAAAATATTATTTACAGACAACTTAAATACCTAACTATTAGAATTAAAGTTAGAATTAAAATTAAAAATATATTCTAAACATATTTTCTTATTATGAACTCTAAATTCCTTTTGAAATTTACACATTTTTAACTCTTACACAATATATTGAACTCCTAGCATTTAAATTCTATTCTTAAAGTTCATATACTGTACATACTTTACATACTGTACATACTACACATACTGTACATACTACCTTTCTACCTACGATCTCATGTTAAAGTATCCTATCTCCAACATACATTAATTTAAACTCAATCAACTTGTTCTACAATTGCTAAAACCACTCTAAAAACATTTGGCCACTTTGAGACTCTCCAAACTAGAATCCACCATCACCTTACTTCTTATTACAATTAATTTCAAACTCCTCCTTTTTACACACCCTGCCAAACCCCTCTATCAACCCCTTCAAACTTTCAGATTGGCCACAAAAAAACAAATCTTCAGTGTACAATAAGCAGGGTACTCTCCAAACTCTCTCATTCTCCATCAGTCAAACACCCTAGCCTGACACTCCTACACTTAATTCTTTCATCACCTTATCCACATAAAAATTAAATAAACATGAAAACAGCACATCCATGCTTCACCCAACTATTACTATTAAACTATTCACTTTCCACTTCATTTATTCTTACACGCGCTTCCCTATCGACACCATATATCACTAACACCCGAAACAGTTTCCCACTTAATCTTGTCATACGCCTGTTTCAAGCACATAAAACCCAAACACACTTTTTATCTGTTCCCTCATTTCCTTCAATGTAAAAATTTGATCTACACATTCTCCAACACTTCTAGATGCACCTTGTTTTTAAACAATCAGCCCCTCAGGCACTCTCTGCACTCTTTCAACCAAAGTACCAACATATATCCTCCTTACAATACTCAATAAATTAATTCCCCTATAGTTTCTACAGTTCCCCTAATTACACTTACCCTTATATAAAAGTACTATCACTGCTCTCTAATCATTTGGAACTATACCCTCCACAAACGCTTTGTTACACAACCTTTATATCCGGTCAAACACGTTGTTATCTCCATCCTTCATCATTTCGCTGATAATTCCATCTGATTTATAATTCTTCAACTTTCACACACTACCCAATACCTCCTCCCTACTTATTAGCTATACCAATATAAATAATGTTTCTTACACCATCAAACCCACAGCCACACTCATTCAATATCACCTCTTCATCACTGCAATGCTATGCAGGCTATCGAATTGTTCCCTCCTCTCTCCTCACGACCACTTTATCAGTCATGAAAGCACCATCCCTATTCATAATTCTATGAAGATTCCCCTTACTCTCTTTCTTACCCTTTCGTACTAGAAGAATTATGGATATGGGTGGTAGGGGAAGGTGCTAGAATGATGGAGAATGGAAGTGAATAGATGGTACCCTGCTTATTGTTCTTTGATGATTTGGTTTTGTGTGGCTTATCTAAAGAAAGTTTGAGAGGATTGATAGAGGATTTTGTCAGGATGTGTAAAAGGAGGGGTTTGAAAGTAAATGCATGTAAGAGTAAGGTGATGGTAGTGAGTGAGGAGAACCAGCGGTGTGACATCATGTTGGATAATGATCAAAAGGAACAAATATCCGAGTTTAAATATTTAGGCTATATTTTGGATGAAGAGGGAACGCAGGATTAAGAAAACAGTAGAAAAGCTGTGAATGGTAAGAAGGTGGCTGGGGCAAAAAAATCCTTGGGGAATACAAAGGGATTTAGGGTTTTGCATGACGGTGTTAATGTATAGTACTGAAACTATGATGTGGAACAAGAGGTATAAACCTCAGGTACAATGCGTTCAGAGGCCAACCTTAGGCGTGTAGTGTCACGTGTTAAAGAAAATTGATAAATGAGGAATGAATGCGTCAGGGAAGTTGTGAGATATGAAGAATAGTGTAAAATGAGAATCAACCAAGCTGATTATTTAATAGTTTTGCGGCATATGGAAAACGATGGCATGATAGTCGGTGGTTAAGTAGAGCTATTATGGTTGAGTGTGTGGAGTACGGATAGAGGGGAAATGGAGGACAGAAGAAGATGGATTGAGTCAGTAATTGAATATCTGAATTAAAGGAATGCTAAGTTTGGAGAGCGAGAAGAAACGTTGTATAATAGAATGAATGACGTGCGGGCGGCTATTGTGAGCGCTATGTGTAGGACTGGCCCAAGATGGAAACCTTACAATGACGAGATTACCACAGTGTGCAGCGTCGCGTCGCGGTTTGTGAAGCCCTGATGGATTTTCTTTTAAAGCGCGGGATCTCACTTAAGCGGTATGAAGGGATAGTTGGGTAAGGGCATTTCCTTTTGAGCTTACATGTTCCTCTAAGTCAAACTTTTGTTTCGAGTTATGAAACAAGGTCAGAAGTTCAATTGCAATCCAACATAAACACATACTAACGTTATGCACTACAAAAGCCAGAAGGAATTGTTGTAATGCAACCTAATTGTTGTCAAGACAATTTATATCGCATTTTTAATTGTTCTAATAAAGCCATAATAAGTATTATTAATATTTTTTTTTGTAATTTAAAAATAATAATAAACAAATACCATTTACGGAAACTATAATAATAAATCTAAACAACGAATAATTAAATAATAATAATAATAATAATAATAAAGGAAACTATTTACGAACCTTTACTTTTATTTTATTAAATCGATAAGTATCAATTTATATTATCTTATCTATTAAAATAATAATAATAATATATAAATTGATAATTCAATAATAATGATAACTTAATAATAATCAAAAATAAAAATTAATTAGGAGTTCCAGAATTAAAGGACGACATATTTTGAATTATAAAAGAAAGGAAGTTGAATGAATAGAACCCAAGATGAAGAGCCTCAATGACACAAAATAATCAACCAACCTGAGCCATTCCTTGTACATGCCATTGACCCATCTGATTAAATGTATAACTGAAGGACTTACTTGGAGTCTAACTTGATAATGATACGGTTCCATCAGGGATTACTAACGGTCTGTACAATTGGACCAGGATAAACAGAACTAGATGACGGTAGCTTCTGCATTATTACTAGAACTGAAAACTAAAAATAAAAAATGTGTTGCGATTCTTATATAATATATATATATATTATTAATTTATATATATCATACTATTAACTATAAATATATACTATATAATATATATATTACTATACTCATTATATATATTATATATAACTACTTCATATATATAAAATATATAGTATATATAACATTAAAATACTTATATAACAATATATATTATATATGATACTAATATATATATATCATATATATAATAATATACCTATAATATACTATAGTAATACCGTATAGCTATATATATATATATACTATATAATAATATATTATATATATATTATATATATATAGTATACTATATATTATATATATATCTATATATATATATTATATATATATACTATATAATATATAATGATATATATATATATATATACGATATATATATACGTATATATATATATATACTATATACTGATATAATATAATACATAATATATATATATATATAGTATATACACCCTTCACTCCACCTACTATTATTCTTCTTCTTCGTCATCACCTCGATTTTCCCCAAGTAATTGGCAAATAAGGTGCGTTACATGCACGTAAAAGAAAACCATTTATGGAGAATATGCCACACACACCGTCGAACAACCGAACGAGCCCAGCTTTACCGCCCCCTCGTAACCGCACTTATACTTAGTCTCTCCTAAGAACTTCCGGTCGCAATCAGAAAACCGCAGCTCGAGCCTCGCTTTGCCCAGCTGCCCACACATTCCAAAGTCACCTCTACTTCACCTAGGTATCCTACACCCCTACGACTGTGACCCTGACCGCACACTCCCACCCAACCTAAGAAGGCTTCCTCTCAATCCCGACATAGCATTGCTAGCACTCCTAACGCTCACACATCTGTACCTACGTCCTCTTCTACTTCATAAAACCAGCCTACACGTGCAGCCACGCATCTACCCGAGAATACCCAACACCTCCCACAACTTTTCACTTCATCGGTCCAGCCGTCTTAGAATCCTCTCCGCCACATCCCGCGCACCTCTGCTCTCCCAAATATGCCCCGTATCTTCTGTATCCTTGTATCACCTTGCAGCCACTATACCAACTCACGGCCCCTCCTCCACCTCGCTCAACGCCGCTCATCTACTCACGCACATGAACTGCCTCTCCCTGCACACCTCAGAACACGGCAACAACGCATGCCTCATGATGACCCGTACACCTTTTCCATAATGCAAGGCACCGTTCGTCTCTACCGCTCCAGCCGCGCCCTTCCGATCTTCGACGCTCACTAGTATCTCCCTTTTATCCGCCCCTGCTCTATCTGCAGCGCCATGCTCCACATGCCGCTGATATAATACTGGCACGCACGCCGTCCAACACACTCGACGCGCCGTCGCTCTGATATATCTCATCCCCACCCTCCTCCTTACGTACCCCCACGATGTCAGACGGTACGCCCTTCTCACCCTCCCGTGCCCGACGCCGAATCACCGCTTTCCATCCTTTCACTCACTGGCTAATCGCCGATCAATCCGTCTTCCAGAGTAGCTAAAATAGGTTGGCCGCAATGTGGTCCTCTCTCTTATGAATACACCCGAACCTTTATCTATGTTTATCGAACACCCATGCACTGCGCAAGCCTCCTGCAGCCCGCACGTAAGTCACTGTGCAGGGCACCACCAACCTCTCCATCACCCGAGAGATAAGTCCGCGCCCATCACCCTACCTACAACACTATTCATAACCGTGAACCTCCGCCTCGCACAGATCTTCGTCAACTTATCATCAACCCTCATCCTATATCGGTCCTTCGTCTCTGCCACATACCGCCCACGGCTCCCACCTGTCTATCTGCCAAACTCGTCCTCACTGTACAAAGATCTTGCTTCCTCTCCCTGACATAGTACACAAACACTCCAGTCACTGTTTGTTTTACTACCGCTAACCCCATGGGCTCCCCCAAGACCCGCATCTTCAAGGCCCTCCCTCTTCGCTGTCACACACATCCCGCTGGGTTCGCCCGCTGGTATTGCTTTCTTTCAAGCCCCATACGGCCCGGGCGGTTCTGACCTGCGACATCACAGTGGCTCCCATACCCCACTATAACCGATCGCCACTATACTAACATGCCGCTACCGCATTAACCCCAACGACTATCATCACTTCTCTTCCACATGACCAACACCATAATCTCTCAACCATACCGCTGTCATTATTCTATCCGACATTCTCTTCACCGTTCTTACCCCTTTCTCACACACCACCAACCAAACCTAACGTCGCTAAGACGTTTCATATCCTCATTTTACACATTCGGCTCCCCGCTCTTTCAACACCAACTCCTACCTCTGGCGTTATAAAAGCCCACGCCTATCAACCTGACTAAATGAGTGTTGCCCAATCATCGCCGTCACTTTTTATACGGAAGACCTCGTCTCGTATGACAACACACGTAATTGCTGCCAAACCTTCCTAGCAGTGGCGTTCTATATCTTCTTATTGCCCAGACCATAATAGTTAGTTCCTACACTACGTAACAATAACATAGCGCGGTATCTTCTCATCCTTCTGTTTCCCCTCCTTCCATCCCGATTGATATATCCAGTAGTGCTGTAGCGACTTAGTGTCTGTGGAAGAGCAGCCACTATACCACCTGTGCTTATCTGCTTGTCAGTTTATATGTACGGGATGAGACTTATGGTCCTGCGCAACAATACCCAAGAAGCCAGCACTGTGGAGCTATCCAGCGCGGACATTTCCCTTTTAAATCCTCATAATAAACAGCACAATTTTCCATATCTGCAGTTCGAATCACTTCAACGACCACGCACAATCTTAACTTATCACATATAACACTCACCTGTCCACACCCATCTACGGCTATCATCCATCCCATACAACCTCTTCTCTCCAGCTTCATAGTATAGCTGCGCACCACCATCACGCCTACCACATCCAAAACCTCTCCTGCCTGTCCATACTCTAATTATATCAATACTATCTGAAGCTACCATACCATCTATCCCACCAGTGGACATTAAGTCACGACTTAAAACTTAAGCCTAATCATTTAGTATGTAATAATCACTCTTACCAACACGATGGGATGACAGCGAGCTAGACTTTATCTAGCTCGCTACGTCATCTAATGACATGTGCCCACATTAACATTGTTACGGATATACTGCTGTACGACCTTATGGATTGACTGGTCCGCTCAGATTCGTGTTCTTTTTCAGATGCCTCACGACCCCTAAATGCTCTCCTTAGCCACCGCCCGGCTCCCCCTACCGCCTCTGAGGGCCCCCCGCACCAAGCCTGCCGAATACCACGGACATCCGTACTCTGCCCTAGAAGTGCCATACGCCCCCTCCGATCATGGAACGACCGACCCTACCTCTGCGTCAAACTCCGACGCCATGCGCCTGTCAAAAGGTTCAAAAGCTCATCCGCCGCGCAGCCATCTATCTCATCCCATCCGCCTATCTAATCATCCTCGAAGACACTACCACGAAAACGGCACAAAAAATCCCTTACTCTGTAACGTCTTCATAAGCCCCATCCGCTATCCTCGCCTCCGCCATCCAAGAGCTTAGACAGACTAAATCAGAGAGATGCAGCGCAGCGTGAGGAGCGCGCCTCACCCCCGTCCATGAGACAGTCTATACAGCGACTAAACCACAGTAAATCTGTGGTGCATGCCTCTCATAAAAATCAATAAGATCGATCTATCACCTTAGCTTGTCGATTTACGCTCCCATCAGCACCCAATTCCATCATATCCCATGTCCACACAATCAACGAGGCACCAATAATTACGACATACAGCAACCTTTCGCCTCTTCAGCAACAAAACTACGATCTATCTACTAGGCTAGACAGGCCTGCAATGAAACATAACTATGGACTGCGAATCGTCGTTCTGAGATCGGCATGGCCACTCCCACCTAACCATAGACATCAGATACCTCGCCTCTGTGACTAGGTGTTAAGGAATGAAATCGTTGATAAAATTTGGAGGATAGTGCCATTGTGACGGCGCTTTTGATCCCGAATGAACTATTAGAGATTAGTGTGGCTGTTGGACAAGAGGACGGTGCGGCCTGTAAACGCAAGAACGTAATACTATGAAGGCTTCGATGACTTATATCGTTGAGAAATGTCGGTTCTGAGGTTCAGCTGTTGGAAAAGTTGCCATGAATCGTAAGTCAAGTTGGTTAAGCGGAGCTTACTGGATATAGTGCGAGGATCATTCCTAGGCGTCGTGTTGGGAACCGACCGGTGCTGAGGGCAGAGACCGTCTAAGAAAAAAGTGCGACCTTGAAAGTCAGCTAAAGGAAATCGTTTGCAGCAGAGAACATGTGAGTATCTGGCCAGAGGCCGAGAAGCGCGAAAGTGCACCGCATATGTAGAGCCAATGGCGGGGGTGTTGTAAGGTGTGGTATTCGGGCCTTGGTGTGGCCCACCTGGGTCAGGGCATGAACCCTACACTTTACGAGGTTACCCATAGTGGAGGATCCGTCGCGCGTCCCGTGAAGCTCTTACGGGTGGGATGGTTACTGATCTTGCGACCCGTACTGAACGTTACCTAGATTAATGTACAAGAGGGGGGCTGGTAAGGCGGGGCTTCTTTTCGACTTTTGGCTAGATTCTCCTACTGCTTATCTTTTGCCGTATGCATCGTAACGCACCTTATTTGTCCAATCTTGCGGGAAAAAAAGATAGATGAAGAAGAAGAAGAATATAGTATTATATATACTATATATATTATATATATATATATATATATATATATATTATATAGTTATATATATAGTTATATAGTATATTATATATATACATATATAACGATAATACTATATATACTATATATAGTATATATAATTAAAAACCTCATAATAATATATATATAAATATAATATATAACCTAGTCATCTATACTAATACTAGGTACTATACAATAATATTTGATAAACCATTATATATATACTATACTAGCTATATATATTTATATATATATATATACTTATATCATAATATATATATCATATAGATATATCATATATAATATATTATATATATATATACTATATATATATATATATATATATTATAATATATGATATATATAATAATATATATATATAAGATAATATATATATTAATATACTATATATAATACTATATATGATATATATAATATATATATATATATATATATGATATATATATATAAAATATATTTTTTATTTTTGTTTTTCAGACTAATAATATGCAAAGTACGTCATCTAGTTCTGTTTATCCTGGTCCAATTGTACAGACCGTTAGTAATCCTGATGGAACCGTATCAATTATACAAGTAGATCCAAGTAATCCAGTTATACATTTATCAGATGGGTCAACTGCGCATGTACAAGGAATGGCTCAGGTTGGTTGATTATTTTGTGTCATTGAGGCTCTTCATCTTGGGTTCTATTTCATTCAAACTTCTTCTTTTTATAATTACAAAAATGGCAGGAACTTTATTTATGAAGAATTTATTTACTTATTATTATTATTATTATTATTATTATTATTATTATAATATCATTATTATATTATTATTATTATAATAATAATAATAATAATGATAATTAATAATAATAATAATAATAAGTAAATAAATTCTTCATAAATAAAGTTCCTTATTATTATTATTATTATTATTATTATTATATTGCATTATTATTATTCATGTATTCATTATTATTATTATTATTTAATAAAATTAGGAAAAGTAATAATAATAATAATACTATTCAGGATATTAAAATAAGCGTCATAATTAAGTGTTAAATATTATGTCTTGACAACAATTAGGTTGCATTACAACAATTCCTTCTGCTTTTGTAGTCTATATTTTTTATCTTAATTTTTGTTCAACATAAATGTAACATACACTCGAAACAAAAGTTGGTAGAAGAACATGTAAGTCAAAAGGAAATGCCCCTTACCCCAACTATCCCTTCATACCCTTAAGTGAGATCCCAGCGCTTTAAAAAGAAAATATTCATCCAAGGGCTTCACAAGACCGCGACGCGACCCTCACGTGGTATCTTCGTCAAGTAGGTTCATCCCTTGGTCGCCAGCCATACAACCCATACCCCCTGCACAATAAGTACCCCGTCGATCATCTTATTATACACCTTTCTTCTCGCCTCTTCCAAACTAGCATTCCTTACTTCAGATATTCCAATTACGACTCAATCACTTGCCTTCATGTCTCCCAGCCGACAGCCGATCGACCTCGCCCACACTCACCATAATACAATCTACTTAACCAACCGACTATCATCCATTCGTTTTCCATATGACCATAAGCTAGTTAAATACACTGTTGATTCTTCATTTACCACTATTCTTCATAATCTCACACACTTCCTCGACCCATTCATTCCTCATCCTTGATCAATTCTTCTTACACGTGAACTAAACACTTCAGGAAAATGACCATCTGAACGCATTGTACCTGATGTTTATACCTCTATGTTCCACACCATGTTTCAGCTACTTATCACATTAACACCGTCATGCAAAACCCTAAATCCCTTTGTATTCCCCAAGGATTTTTTTGCCCCAGCCACCTTCTTACCATTCACAGCTTTTCTACTGTTTTCTTAATCCTGCGTTCCCTCTTCATCCAAAATATAGCCTAAATATTTAAACTCGGATATTTGTTCCTTTTGATCATTATCCAACATGATGTCACACCGCTGGTTCTCCTCACTCACTACCATCACCTTACTCTTACATGCATTTACTTTCAAACCCCTCCTTTTACACATCCTGACAAAATCCACTATCAATCCTCTCAAACTTTCTTTAGATAAGCCACACAAAACCAAATCATCAAAGAACAATAAGCAGGGTACCATCTATTCACTTCCATTCTCCATCATTCTAGCACCTTCCCCTACCACCCATATCCATAATTCTTCTAGTACGAAAGGGTAAGAAAGAGAGTAAGGGGAATCTTCATAGAATTATGAATAGGGATGGTGCTTTCATGACTGATAAAGTGGTCGTGAGGAGAGAGGAGGGAACAATTCGATAGCCTGCATAGCATTGCAGTGATGAAGAGGTGATATTGAATGAGTGTGGCTGTGGGTTTGATGGTGTAAGAAACATTATTTATATTGGTATAGCTAATAAGTAGGGAGGTGGTATTGGGTAGTGTGTGAAAGTTGAAGAATTATAAATCAGATGGAATTATCAGCGAAATGATGAAGGATGGAGATGACATCGTGATTTAACGGATATGGAAGTTGTGTAACAAAGCGTTTGGGGAGGGTATAGTTCCAAATGATTCGAGAGCAGTGATAATACTTTTATATAAGGGTAAGTGTAATTAGGGGAACTGTACAAACTATAGGGGAATTAATTTATTGAGTATTGCAAGGAGGATATATGTTGGTACTTTGGTTGAAAGAGTGCAGAGAGTGCCTGAGGGGCTGATTGTTGAAGAACAAGGTGCATCTAGAAGTGTTGGAGAATGTGTAGATCAAATTTTTACATTGAAGGAAATGAGGGAACAGATAAAAAGTGTGTTTGGGTTTTATGTGCTTGAAACAGGCGTATGACAAGATTAAGTGGGAAACTGTTTCGGGTGTTAGTGATATATGGTGTCGATAGTGAAGCGCGTGTAAGAATAAATGAAGTGGAGATTGAATAGTTTAATAGTAATAGTTGGGTGAAGCACGGATGTGTTGTTTTCATGTTTATTTAATTTATATGTGGATAGGGTGATGAAAGAATTAAAGGTAGGAGTGACAGGGGAGGGTATTTGACTGATGGAGAATGAGAGAGATTGGAGAGTACCCTGCTTATTGTACACTGAAGATCTGTTTTTTTGTGGCCAATCTGAAAGTTTGAAGGGGTTGGTAGAGGGGTTTGGCAGGATGTGTAAAAAAGGAGGGGTTTGAAATTAAATGTAAATAAGAGTGAGGTGATGGTGATTTAGTTTGGAGAGTCCAAAGTGCCAAATCATGTTAGATGGTGAGCAACTGGAGCAAGTATCTGAGTTTAAATATTTAGGATGTATGTTGGAAGAAATAAGGATAATGCCGTGTAGTAGGAAAGTTGTGGGTGGTAGGAAGGTAATTGGTGCAATTATATCTATGGTGTATGCAATAGAACTAAGTTAGTACGCTAAAGCTATGCATGAGGGTATGTTGTTACTGGTGTTAATGTAATGTTGTAAGAGTTGATAAAATAAGTAACGAGTGTGGTTGTGGTTATATATCTGTGTTTGGTGAAGAAAGGTGTAAATCAGAGTATATTAAGTTGGTTATATCATAATGGAAATTATGGATGATAGTTGGTTGGTTAAGTGAATGTATAGGGGTGGGTTTGCTGAGAATCGATCGGCTGGGAGACCAATGAAAAAGTGAATTTAGTCAGTGAGTTTGTCAAGCGAAAAGAAAGGTTCATAATAGTAGTGAATGGCAGTGTTTTGTGAGGCCTGCCCAGAGGATAAATCTCAACATTGATGAGATACCACAGTGGGGGTCTTTAGCAGTGTTGTGAATGGCAGGGTTTTGTGAGGCCTGACCCAGGGAATATATCTTAACATTGACGTAATTCCACAGTGGGGTTCTTTCGCTGTGTTGTGAAACGAATCATAAGATGGATTTTTTGGTGAAACGATTTGCACTCAGGTATTGGCGGAGTCGGCTTACTTTTGACTTGCCGCCATGTTTCTTCTACCTAATTTTTCTGTCTTCCGCGTGTAGGTGCCACCTCCCCCAAATAGTGGTGTGTCTCCTTGGGTATCCAAATTTGATATATGATGGGCACTTTACTGAAAGAATAAGAGTGGGTCCCAATGGCAGAAAGGGGGGTGTGTCCAGAATAAGGAGAAGTTGGAAGTGACCGTGGCAGGGTGCCCTACCATATTTTATGGCTCGGCATGGATTCTGGTTCCTTGTGTGGAATCTGAAGAGAGTTTGAGGAGGAATTGTAGAGAGGGGTTAGAAAGTAAATTAAAAGGAGCGGCCGGCTGTTGAAAAGTCAAACGTAGATAAGAGAAGTCTATGGTTGTAAGGTGAGAACAGTCCTCGGTTGAAGTTATGTTTAGTATGTCGTGAGCATCTGTTTACAAGTGTCCAGTTAAATATTAGGATATATGTTGGATGAAAGGGAAACGGGCATGATGCATAGTGTTATAGGCAAAGTTGTGCAATTGCAGTAAATGTGGCTGGTGCCATTAAATCTTTTGGTGAATGTAAGACTAAGTCTTGAGTGTGCTAAGGTCTTACATGAGGTATTGTTACCTGTGTTATTGTATAGTACTGAGACTATGGTCTGGATTAAGAAGTATAGATCTAAAGTTCAATGTGTTCAGCTATGGACAATCTTAGCGCGTGTTAGTAGTTGTGCAGAAGAATTGATAAAATGCAGGAAGAACGTATTAGAGAGTTGTTGTTTGGTGTGAAGAAACGAGGTAAATAGAGAGAATAAATGCAAAGGATTGTTGAGATTCTGGTTTGTCATGTGGAAGGATAATGTAGCTTCTGTTGGGTAAGCGATGTATGTAGTGGCGAGTTCGTTGGGAACCGACGGCTGGGAGACGCAAGGAAAACATGTGGATTGACGTCAGTAACACGAATGTTTGAATGAGAGAAAAATTTGCCGCAGTTTTGGCTAAACGAGGCGAGAAGAGAGGCGCATAATAGTTGAATGGCGGGTTTTGTGCAGGGGTATGGTCTGTGGCCACCTGGGCCCCAAGGGTATGAATCCTTACATTAACGATCTACCAAGTGCACGCGTTCCCATCGCGAGTCCCATGAAGCTCTAGCTAGCGATTTTTTGATCCGACGAGTTCTCACGTTAAGATTAATGGTACAGAGGTGCGCGGTCTTAAGTTGGGCCTTTCTTTTCGACTTTAGCTGGTCAGCGTCTTACTGTCAATCTGATAACCCCATCTAACCCGTATCCTCGTCTCACAACGTCGTCCTACCCTACCCTCTGCATGTGGCATCACTACTCACATCTCTATCCAACCCAGCTTATCGATCGCGTCAGTAAGACGCTAAGGCGTACATCCTTCACTTTCTTTTATACTCATCGCCACTTCCGCTGCAGCCACTCTGAGCTACTCCTCAATCCGCCCACCCAACCTCCCAAACCTAATCTCATTGCGAGACTGAACAATTAAACCTCAACATCATACGGCAGCCGAAACATAGAGAAAGACCAGTTACCTATATATCTTACCACTACTTAGCGTGCTCTAATACTCACCACTGCTCATGACGTCTCTCACCGTCAATCCGCTGCATCAATTACCGTCACGGGACACACATGGACAGAGACACTCGCATCTGCCCGTGGATGCTATGCGTCGACAATTGTTAGCCGATACAGTATACTGACGTCGGCCTACTATACGCTCCCGACGCTGAGCACATCTTTACCGATTAGATCGCGGATAATATCATTCTCTATACCGAGCCAACATTAGCAGCAACCAACACTGAACTGATATATGCCAGCTCCTTAACTCGCTCTAGGACAGCACCACAGCTCGGCTAACCACACTCATAGATAGTCTGCACGACCATAATCCCAGTGAATGTCATAACAGGATTACGTAGACATGGACGCACAGAGTGACGACCACATGACTTCACCTGTCATTATCTGCACGCACAACTACTACCATCAAGTATCATCGTTGTCCACTCATGTTAGATCAAACCGCTCACGAACTCTTTGACGAATATTAACCTGAGCCAACGCAGTCACGTGAGCACAGCCGTTCACTCGCAGCTTGTCCTCATTACACTTTGCTAATCTCTACGCATCTTAGGCTCACACCTATCAATTCATTAATGCTATCCCATGACACTAAGCCAACCATATCTTAAACTCAACCGGGACATAGGACACTATCACTCATCACGACTGCTAATCAATACGATAGATTGAGAAATAACCTCGCTCCACGACACCTTATAATCCGTACTGCGTGTATCGAACAGCTGCAACTCTAAGACATAACACTCTGAGCTTCCTCGCTGTGAATCTGTAATCGTGTCGGACGCTCACGTACCCACCCCCTCATCCGCAGCTCTCTATATGTGTTCTCCTAGCTGGCACCTCGAACGAGACCTACCAGCATATCATTCGTCGCTTAGCGCGCGCCACTCCTGACCGTTCCGCGACGACCATATTACGTAGATACGAGTGATCACGGCATCCATACCGACAGTATTACCCAGTGATACATCTCATCCTAGCAATGTCATCTGCACAGCAGACCCCTGAGTTCGACCTCATCGTACCTCGACATCGCGTCCACCAAGTCATACTCATTATATATCTCTTGACTAATGATTATATCTCATACGTCGCACTCACGCTACAAATTGCTGGAATAAATTATATTCAATCTCGCTCGAATCGTCCAGAGTTCCTTCGCCATAACATCACTCACTGCAGTAGACGTACTGACATCGCCATCTCCTTTGCACTTCTCGCGAATCGGTCTTCGTACATCTCCTCAACGAGCCATCGCATCTCACTCATTCCTCAGCCCCCTAAGTCTCGCACGCGAACACTATCTCTCTCTCTTGCTTCTGTCCCCACTTCTTCCATCATTCTTGACGCCGATCTCCATGCATCATATCGTATATCATCAGATAGCATGTTACTGCACCATCATCTAGTCGACGCGATCCGCTCAGAGATGATATGTCCATCATCTGCTGCTCTGATCCTTCTTCTACCGTTGCAAATCGCTCCATCATCACTCACTCATACTCTCAAAGGATGACTCCTACATGACTTCGCTCTCGCGAATGTTCCGCTAGCTACCGACACGATCTAGTCCCTCCACTGATCCTCTCCTACATGCAACTCTCGCCGCCTCCTCGCACACCGGATGCGACTTGCACAATCGGCTGCCCTATGATAACTTTGACACACCGTGAACATACCTCATATACAACCTTCTGTACTCTCTGTACTATCTTCACTACATATGTCACATCTCAGAACTAACACTCAATCTAGCACCACGTACCGACTAACAATTACATTCCTGCACCTTCAATACCATAGCGCGTATCGCACGTCTCGATCCACGACCGGCTCCGCACGCCGCCGCACCTTATCGTCACAGACAACGTACACAATGTCACAGCATCCTCCTAACCCATCATCTCTATTTATATCTGTCTATACACACAAATCTCTTTACGCTTGTTACAAAATCACCATAAAGCCACTATGATACTAGTCACCAGACCGATACGTCACACATACCTGACCAGTCCTCTCTCGACCATGCGTCATCCATATCGAGCTCGATCGGTCACTCGTCACTCCACATCAATCGATTATTCATCTAACACTATGCATACTAGTAAAACAGTCATAAATATACCACGCATAATCTCATTAACACTACAGACCAGCACACTCTAATGTTCTATACTCCTCCTGAACTAGACCTGAGCAGTTTATAGTTCCTCTTGATGTCAAATAAATGTATTAGAACCGAAATAACATAAATATAATTTTTTTGGTTTGTTGGCCACAAACTTCTTAAAATCCAACTTGATAGCTATATTATTATTATTATTAGTAGTAGTAGTTATTTTTTTTTTATGTTTCACTTTTTCCTCTCTGGCTAGATCTAGAGTCAATAGTTGGTTTTCCAATCTGCATAGCTCTCCAAAGGGGAAAAAATTTAGCAGTTGAATAGAGTTCCCTACCCTTTCAAACTGCCTGAATAAAATTAGGGCTAAGATCTTGATTTCTCTAAAGTCAAAGTCTGAAAAGTAGTTTGAGATTTTCTGCATGATCGACAGAATGTAGTGAAATTTGAATTATTCAGAACAAAATATGATCTACTGATGGGTTGTTGTTTCGCACAGAATTTTTTAACAATTATTAAATATTTACTTATTTCTTTAGAATCGGGAGCATATTTTTACACAATTTAGTTTTCTCATTTTGTGAAATGTTTAAACAACCTTGAAGTGTCTCGATTTGCAGTTTTATTCCTTTGGGAAAATCGGCCTGTAACGGTTCTAAGAGCTCTGCTAATCATGCTGCATCTACATTCTCTTCTAAGTTCTATTTTCTCATTTTAATCCAACTTGCTTTAACGACTTTCAAACAATCATTATTATTATTATTATTATTATTATTATTATTATTATTATTATCGTTATCATTATCAATTATCCATCCATCCATCATCTGTCCCTTGCTTTCCCCGTAATAACTGGGCGCGTAGGGTGCTCATACATGCACAGGGAATCCGAGGCATGCATGAGCATTTCTAGGGTATAGGGAAGTAGTAGATAGATAGACAGAAAATGTGGTAGGTAAAGGATTGAAAGATACAGATAAATGAATTCGAAAAATGAGGGAAGAGGGAGAGGGTTAAAAGATTACATATGTGACAACGCACATACTAGTGCTGGGGCCGGAGGGATGCAAAAAATCCCCCTGGTATTGGTTCTAATCACTGCTATTTCCCAAGTTGCAACATCAGGAACATAACACCATAACAAGAATCAAATGCAATTTATACTCTTTTTAAAATGTTCGCGAGAATTGAAGCATTTCTATTTGTTTACATAGCATATGAAAATTTCTCATAACTTCTAATGTTAATGAAAATAAATATTTTTGTCTTCATGTTATTACAAGAGTGATGTCAGTCATAGGTCTAAAAAGTCTGTCACTTCTCATTTCGTATGTTTATCTCATTGGTTTGTGTTTCACTTTGTCCTTAAGCATATAAACATAAGGAATTTGAACATTTAATTTTTTTTACTAGAACTTGACCCTTTAAAATTAAAAATAACAACATTCAAAATAAAAGTGGTAGTGTTAATAGTATAAAATTTACTTCTATTCATGAGAAAACTTAATTAAAATAAAATAAATGTTTGTCCTCAGATTTAAATTATTCATTATTAAAATTTAAATGATTTATCGATTTGCTTTGTACATTTTCTATCTTGTTTGTGTGTGTAAAGTTTTGACGCAAGTGTGATAATTTACTTACTTTTCTTTATTCGCTTCCCACAATGTATTTTTATTTATATTTAAGTTGAGGATTTGAGAGTTGTTTGCTGTATTTTATCTGTGCTAAATCCCCTCACGTTGAGAACCTGAACTGTTTCACTATAATATCCACAGAAGAAAGAGAGAATTTCATATTTTTCTCAAAATTTATGATGTTCTAATGAAATGATCTCAATTAAATTTTAGTCCTGCTATCGTTGTTAAATATTATATCCGATCTTTATTTTAATTGCGTTGGTTTGTTTTTGTAACTGCTTCGATGAAAGGATGATTTATTTATTGTTTTATTTTTTTATATAGAAATGTTCATTGTAATCACTAAATATTTGTTTTTGGTACTTGCTAGTGAGAAATATATTATTTGTATTAAATTTTTAATTTGAATCAGCTAATCCCATATTCTTAAACTGCACCTAACTTTATTTAACTTCAATATTTTACTAATTGTGTCTAGTACTGTTTTTCAAATTACACAACGAGAGGGATCTGTTACACAGACAGTGGAGACGGTGCGCGTCACATCTCCATTATAGACACACACAGAACACCTTGTAATATCTCTCATCACTAATCAGTCATGAATCTCTCATCCTCACCTACAGAACATCTCCTCTTGCTCAACAGCTCACTCATCGCACCTCCTAGATCAGTCGCCCACCAGATAAATAAGATCGTCCTGCTAGCCTAAGTAGTACCCACGCTCACGCTATTCTACATACACCGATACTAACTAGCCTGTACACACACACGCACGTCAGATCCGATTTATCCTATAATGCACAGTTATCTCAACAAGAATATAACATGCTCCGTTCAATCGTATCACAGCGCTAGCTGCTAATCTAGTACAACATCACCTGACTGATACCGATTCCTATACATCATCTCACATCCACTATCTCTGATTCTCTATCATATACCTCTATTAGCGACGATCTGCTGTACTTTAGATAGATAAATATCACCATGAATAGCTCGAGCACCTACATTCTCACCGATCAAATCGCGTTATACACCGAGTCCGTTCCATAGAACCAATTGGTGACAACATACCGCTATCACTGACACAGAACACAACCTCACCACCAACTAGACATATCAGCGCGTAGCCGTCGCACCAATCGCGCTCAGCCTCGCACTATGCATCACTACTAACATAGCACCTAACCTCATCGTAGACTCAAGGTATCTATGAAGGACAGCGCGAATAAGCGAACTCATCACATAGTCGAAGTCGAGAGAGCACATCAGGTCATCTCTCTCTCCTCATGGTCTCGTTATACACACACACGTGATATTATAGATTCCTCCGACTCGTATCTACACAATATCATTGTACAACCCGCGCATACCTCTAATTTATATTCTAAAAAAATGTGTGTTGAGGTGAATGACTCTCACTGCTACTGTAAGCCTAGTGTCAGAAATTATGCCGATAAGAATCCAAATCAAAAGGTTCTTGCATACCCCATTGTGAATATAAATAGTTCAATAATTTTCATTCAAGAAATATTAATATTTAAATAATAATAATACTTTGAGTTTTCATAAATGACAATATTTAAAAGATTTTAGAATTTTCAAATCACAAAAGGAAATTTGTGATTTTTTGTTTATATTGTACACTTAAAATTATCAATAGTATAAATAACTCTAAGCAGTAAATACATGCTAATTTGTAACACTCGGAAATATCTAAGATCATCCGTCATCTATCAACGTTAGACTTACGTCCAGAAATATACATCAATCTAGCGAAGATCAAGTATGGCGATCTCACACCACAGTCATAATTATGGCGATAAACTCCTCAGCCATTTCGACTGATCATTACATCTACTAACGACCTGCGCGGTGATCTGATATAACATTCGCTCTCTCCACTCGACTGAATACTACCGCACGTCTCGCCCTCGAACGTAATGTAGCTTTCCTCATTCCTCTTTTTAAAAGGATTTTTTTGAATTTGGCGTAGCCACATGTCTCTAGCGGAGGTGATCTGATCTTTGTGTTCTTGCTGGGCAGTTGAGGTAGGCACTCTCAATAGGTGTCTCGACGACACAGAGATGTATCAGCCGTCTCTGAGCGCTGCTCGAACAGCCACGTATTTCGCTCGAGCACGAGAGTCGCTTATATGATCTGGCGATATCCGATGCAATCTAAGCATCTTCTCCACTGCGAGATCACCCAATGTCCAATATTACCCCTAGGGCGCTGCGCCTCTATCCGCTCATTTTCCACGGAATAAGCTCCGAAAAAGATCTCTCTCCATCTATATGAATTCAATTCTCAACATGCGATCAACGATCGACATCCCTTCAGTGAACACGATCTGTCATCACTATCAGCGCATACTAGTCACTGCTTCCTCTGCTCGCCAACGCCCACAGCGCCAAGGTCCGCTCGCCGCGGCAACACCATTTAGCTGTCAAAAGATATTCGGACATCACCTCCTATCACCACTCGTCTGCGCTGCTCCCTGCACTCGACACCTTCCGCGTTCCCACAACTGAAAGTCAGCGCAATCATATTACTAACTATGTTTTCGCTGAGTACCTTGCAGGAAGTGTTCATTAGGAGCAGGGGGAATGATGGCCTCTAAGTAGGTTCGCCAAGTAGAGGCTGCCAGAGGAGGAGCGGACTAAAGCGATGAGCGCTACCAGTGAGTGTGCTTCCTTAGAGTCTGCGTTCGACAGTCCAGGCGTGCAGAGCATCCGTGTTCCGAGACTTGCATAACACGAACATGCGAATTCCCTCTAGATCCAACATATCAAGATGCGTCTATGAATCTTTTAGAATCTTTGTTTTCTTCCATGCAAGTGCTGTCCGGAATAGGCGCGGCGTTTTTTTAGGCCAAAACCCCTGTAATGTACGCATGGCAGATGTTTTGTATTTCTATCTAGCAGGCGAAAGTTAGCAGACAGCCAGACTGTGATCCATCATAGGTGATATGTAGTTTCTTGAGAATTGTTTGAATGTTGTTGTCAGTGGTTGTCTCATTACTGAAATTGTGTTGGAATAAAGTTCATAAGAACATTTAATTTTTTAGTTGCTGTACTTATGATGTTTTGAAGTGTGTGGTTTAAAGGTGAGTGGGGTGTCTAAGTTATTCTGAGTGTTTTAGGGTTTTGTTTTAGGAAATGATGACAGTGTTTGGGATACTTGTGGATAAAGGAATGGATTGGTGTCCTGTCTGTGGTGATCAAGGGATAGATATTCTCGGCAGAGGCCGACGTTCTAGTCTTTGGAACTCGATAACACAACCGTTCTTAGGCGAATAGGTAAGTTCTGAGCGAGATTTGGGTAGCTCAGTGACGCCACTCTCGTCTTTATGTTGTGTTATCCTGCGTACGTTATTATTTTGAATGGGAGTTTGACCGTTAAGGGGATGGCAACATCAGAAAGTTAGGTTGAATCATAGAATTAAGGTCTCCATTCTTAATTTTACGTTTTTGAGATTTAATGTGTGCTGAACTGAGCCGTTACCGGACAGATATAAATTTGAATAGCCATTTTTTGTAATTGTTTAAATATTATAGGGAGATTTTAGAATTTTTTGGATGAGAATGTATCTGGGTATTGTGTCAAAGGCTTTACTAATGTCTATAGCTAGGGAGTATGTTCTGTGGTAGTTGTTTTGTTTAATCCGTTAACGATGTTTGTGTTGATAGAGTTATGGCTGTGATGAGTGAATTTTTTAAATCCTTGGATGGTAGGGGAGTGGAGTAGTTTGAATTTTGTCGAGTATGATTTTGTCCCATTAGTTTTGCACAAAGAGAGCAGAGAAGGGATAGGTCGTATGAAGAAGGGAGGTGGGATTCTTTTCTTAGTTTTAATTTAGTATGAAAATTGCTTTTTTTTCCGAGTGTGGAGGGTTATAGTTGAAGATACGATTTATGATCGATATCTTTGATGAATGATTATTGATATCTGCGGATGAATGATACTAGTAGTATTGATATTCTGCTCACAGTAAAAGCATAAAAATTTCTACTCTCTCCTCCCTATACTTAAGAGCTTTCTATATTTGTTCCCCCGTTCATCTATCCACTGACACCAAATATTTATATTCTACTTTTCTAACTTAAAATACCCCTTATATAATTATAAGGTTAACTCCGCTTACAAAAAAAACAAAACAAAACTACATTAAGAAACGTATTTTACAAAAAAAAAAAGAACTCCAAAACTTTTCTCCCCCTACCCTATAAATTAAATAACAACGTTAAATCCCAATTTTCCATCCTCTGTATTTTTTACCCAAAATAATACTTTCTCTTTAAAACAAATTTTAATACCTCCAAAATCCCCCTCCCCACAAACGGAATGCCTTTATCAGATACCTTGTTCAAACTGCCCCTTCTGTCCTACATAGGGCGCAAAACCGAGATCTACCTCGCCGCTATTATCAACATACCGGTGACTAACCGATTTTAACATAATGATAACCTCCCGCAAATCCCTCTCGTAAACTCAACATCCGGAGTCCCTTAATTAATCACGCGCATCAATATTCAGGCACACTTCTGGTAATGTAACACAATATCAAGCCATACAATAAAGAGGAAAAATACTGAATCTGTCACATCAAATACACTAACAATCTTCAACAACGACCAGGTTATTGCAGAGCCTAGAACTTTTTTTCGAATTCAATTTTGCTTTTACTTACAAATGTTCACCGGTTTTAAAATACAAAAACACCAACCAAAAGCAGTTTCACAATAATTGCGAAATTCTTCCCACGTGATTTCTAAGAATGATTTCGGAGGCATAAATCGAAGATTTTGTTATAAATAATTCATGTTTCTTGGATAACGAAATGGGAGAGGGGGGATTGGTTCCTGCCTTGGTATTTCAACACCACCTTGCTTCGTGAATTTTATACTTATAGATAGTCTCTGCTGCTAGTTAAGGCGCTGTGCTATGTGCTACGCCACATAGGCTTTAAGCGTACTGAATATTGCTTCTAATTGTATTATACGTAATGCGCTCGGTAACTCTATATAATCATCATAATATTAATCATAGTATTATATAGTATATATCTATATATAATATATACTATATATATATATATATATACTAAATATATATATAACTATATATATATATATATATATATATTATTTATATATATATATATAATATATATAGTATATATAATATATGTATATATATAATAAGATAATATATATATATATATATATATATATAATATGATGTGCTCGTGGGTGTGTTACGTGTTTATGTAATGTATATGAGTTTATATCGTTGAATGCCAGTAGCTTTTTAAACTTGCTTTGCGTGCACTTAAATTTGTTACTCCCTGTGCCAATTTTAATTATAATTTTCCTTTCTGAATGATACTTTTAATAAACTACTCTCCCACCTCTCTCTTCCCCCCCCCCCTCCCATGCTAACCGGCGGTGATTTATTTAATTTTGCCAGAATCAATGTTTAAGTGGTTCCTCTTCTTTGTTTAATTAAATAAATATATATATACGCCAGAGGGTATAACCTCATTATAAATTATCTGCTATGAGTATAGTAACTAATATATAATAGTTATAATTATAAATATATATATATATAGTATAATAAATATATATATATTATATATATATATATATATATATATATATATATATTATATATATGGTCGGCGTGCCTGCTGGTGTTCGGTGCACAATATCTCGGGACTATTGATACTTGAGAAGAGTAAACTGAATGATGTTTGGCGCGAGGTGAGTTAGGAGCTTTAGATTGATTGTGTGGCGAACTTAAATAGCTGATAGGTGATAAACGAAAAAGTTTGTAAACAGGTGCTTTCCTGGTGCTGCAGATTTGAGAATGTTAGGAAAGGGATGATTTTGTGAGAAGAGGTCAGATGTAGATAGTAAGTAATAATTTCTCCGGCAAAAGAACATTCAAAAGTGTTCAAGAGTTTGGGTAGGTAGAGATGTGATCGAGAAGTGAAAAGATATGGTGATTTGTGTTGGTGAACAAGGAGATGTTGAAATTGATGGCGTTAAATCAGTGCAGTGGGGGATAGGAGACATATCAGATCATCGGATTGTTTTATGTAAGACTGTTAGTGGGGCCAGGGATGGATAGGAAAGAAAGAAGGAAGGAAGTGTTGAGAATTGAGAGTGAGAAGTTGAGAACAAGGTTATAAAAAATAAGTATGTGAGAACACTTAAAAATAAATCAGTCGAATATGCGCAAGTGAAAAACTAAACAAATCTGGATGCAAATAAAGAAAGCGTTTGTAAATGAAGGAAGCAAGGAAGGAAGAATGCAATGGAAGGAAGAAATAAAGCAATGGAATACTTTATTTCCCATTAGTAAGTACACACGTTTCTATTCCACAACACTCTTTAATCCAACCATCGTCTACCACTCCACTCGTATACCACATTGCGATAGCTTTTGAATTAGTCTTATGTGAGGAACCTTATCAAAGGCTTTGCTGAAGTCTAAGTATATAATATCAACTGGATCTCCTCGGTCAATGCAGTCCATAATGTATTCCATAAATTCTAAAAGTTTGTCTGACATGAATTTACCCTTCAAAACCATCATTTTTTATGTTTCACTTATCATTCCAAATATTTCTTTATTATCTGACCTTTCAGTAACTTTTCCAAAACTTGTACAACCAGAGATACTAAGCTAGCTGGCCTATAATTTCTCAACAATCTTCCTTACCGTACTACTCTTGCTCACATAACTCTACTAAACAGAACTATGCTGTGTTTCCATTCTCTCGGACCTCACCAAATGTTAGTAGACTCACTTTAAACATATCACAAAATACAGGCTTCTGCAAGCTATCTACATAACCCTTCTTCAGAATCTACCATATATACCATCAGACCTGCAGCTTTACTGTTTCAATATGATCCAGTAAAATTCTAATTTCTGTTACCTCAAATTCACATACCGGAAGTATTTTTATTACAAGCCATACCAGAAACTATGCGTCTCCAAACTTTTATAAAATCGACCCCGCAGTGAAACATTGACGCAAAATAAGCTTGAAAGATTTATTCATACAGAACTCTTCGTTATTATGAACTCACTAAATCTTTATCCGATCTAATTGCGCCACCACTTCCCTATTCTCTACTTTTAAATTTTTAAAAGACATAGCCTAGAAAACTTTTTTGAGGTCCTTATTAAATAAGTCTCCTGCCTGAATTAATTTCAGCCGTCCTTCATTATGACTGCGTAAGTCATTTCTTTTTCCGCCCTATAATTTACTAATCTCCTTCTGCCTATATATGTATATAACAAAAAGCAGACCCAATTCATTGTTCTTAATGTAAATGAAATTTGCAATCATTATCTTCCTTGCCTAATAAAGTCCGTAACTAAAATAAGTGTAATTTTCGAATGTGTGTCCCATCATAGTAGCGGGTTTTAAAGACTCAATTCCGAATCGATTCTGCAGTAATCTTAATGTTCTTGGTATAATCTCTCTATTAGAAATCAGATTGAGTTATACAAATGAAGTGATGTTTCAGTGAATGCAAACCGTCATTGTTTTACATAGAGTGACTGAATGAAACGGCTTCTATAATTGTTCCAATAGAACAAAGGCACCTCAATAAGCTGCTTGTTTCAAATAACTGAAATTCATTGTTGGGTGGCAATTTTATTTAAGTAGTTAGCATACTTATGAAATCAAAACGTTCTTTTATCCTTGCCTTTTAAAAATTTATTATTATTATTATTATTATTATTATTATTATTATTATTATTATTATTATTATTATAATTACTATTACTTATCATTATCATTATCATATTATTATTATTATTATTATTATTATTATTATTATTATTATTATTATTATTATTATTATTATTATTATTAACTTTGTGTTTTTCTTTTTATGATAGTACCTGTGAATTTGTCTGGATCCTATCCAGTGTCTGGTATGATCACGTTACCATTGCCTGTATACCAAACTGTAGTAGCTAATATTCAGGGTGCTGATGGGCAGCATTTGCAAGTAGTGACGCCATTAGTTCAAGTACCAAAAATGGAGCCTGGCTTGGAAGGAAGTGTTGAAGTACCTACGGGGATAAACGCAACGTTAGAAGCTTCTACTATTATTACTTCAACAGGGTCATGGAGGCCAGGTTAGTACTAAGCTACATCCTCTATTTGGCGCATGTATATATCATTCATATATTAGTTATTTGCTCATGCTGAATTTATAAATCTCTACTACCTACTAACCGATACTTATCATATAAAGCCTTACGTCTTAGTGCTCACTTCTCGTCGTAATTATTACGTTAATTAGTTAGTCTTTGAACTATATTCATGATTCGTTAGCAAAGCCCGCATCCTTGAAAAGAGCTTCTGCCCGTTGAGTGGTGGTGACCATACTGTAAAAAATTAAATACATATAATTTAATAATATATTATATATATAATATATATATATATTATATTATATAATATATTATTATATATATTTATATATTAATATATATATATTATATATTATATATATATATAATTATATATATATATTATATTAATATATATATATATATATATATATAATATATATATATCAGATAAGTTGAGGTGTTACCTGCATATTTAAGTCCGTCAATATCGCATTGCGGAATACCCAAAATAATATTAGACGGAATTGCGAATGCGATAATTTGACAAAATGTTGCGTGACAATTGGAAGTTAGCGGAATGCCTATTAATCATTCTCAGGATATATTTAATATTCGCAATAATGAAGGACTATCAAAAAAATTGTAGAATTTCAGTGGAATGCCAAATATTTATATTCCAACTAAATATTTTACACGTTGGCCGTCTTTGTACCTCTGGCAGCAGCAACACGGAAAATCGGTATTTTTTTGCAAACATGTTTTAAGGATTGTCTCTTTCGTGTTGTTGCGAGCATTTTAGTGGTAATTATAAGAAAAAATCGTTGCTGCTACGTCTTGGCTCTTGCTTTATTAGATATATACTGGTACGCAAAAGTCGTAAAAAACGCTCGCCAAACGTAATAATGTCTCTAATTCTGTGTAATATAGAATAAATTCGTTTTAAAATAGCAACCTTACAGATTAAAGACAATTCCTCAGTTATCGTTTTCGGAGAAATTTTCACTTATTTTGTTATTGATTTTTTTATTGCGTACCTCATGGGGGGGGCAAAGAGATTAAGACTTGGACTGCGAAGCGCGAGGGAGGGGTTTTGGGAAAAACCGGGAAAAAAAAAAAAAAAAAAAAAAAACGATTGTAGATACCTTGAAGGCGATCGCTTTTGTTAGGCGAGCATAATGGCCGGCAAAAACGTTATAAGAGCTTTCTGATGTAGACGCTTCGGATGAGGTGATCCCTTGTCCAGCTAGTTGTTTAAGCCCTAGGAAGTATTTAAACAAAAACTTTTAAAAATCCTCTAATTCAGTAATACAAATAAAATAAAAAACTTTTGCTGTAGAGTTACGATATAATTAAAGTCATTTAAACATGTAATTAAAAATGAAAAGTACGTATAAAAATAATTAACAAAACGCTGGAAAGGTCTATGAAATGCAATTGTAATATAATACAGTTTTGAAATCAAAACATAATTATTTATTACTCTTTTTTCATACCTTTTAATCTATAAGCAAATATTAATATTTTACTTAATAAATAAAATTAGAAAATGTAAATATAAATCTATGGTTGTTGGGTTAATTGTCTACAATTTCAGAAATAAAATGTATTGTACGTAAACATAAATAATGATAAAATATATAACATTTGGGTAAATCTCAAACATCTAGAATAAGTATCTTAAACAAGTATATATATTAATAAATAATATATATATATTAATATATATATATATAATGAATATATATATAATTATATATATATATATATATATATATATAATATATATATATTATAATATTAGAGTTATTTTTCCCCTCTATATATTCATCAATATTATACTCATATATATATAAATATATATATATAATACTCATCTCATTTTCTTATTGCCCTCTATACACTTAGGGTGTAGGTTATACGGTTACCGTCTCACACTAATGTACATAATAGAAATCACAATAAAGAGTATAATAGATATAATTATGTAACATCGAATAGTGAAAAAGTATGCCGGCAGTTCTTTACACCTATAGCTATACTCACTTATTATATTATTTTTACTAAACTACTCATTATATGTGGGAACTCGTCGCGTCAAAATCCACCTCTAAGTAGGCTTCACGGAGACTTTGTGTCGTACGTCAAATTATTTTGAATATTTCCCGCCCAACGAGGACGAAGCCGGACCCTCATACCTTAGGAATGAACAGTAATTCAGTCAATGTGTACGGGCAGGTTCACTTAATCCGGCCTTTGGGCCCTAGGTCGGGCAGGTCAGCGCAATTAACTCCAAACTCGTTTAAAGCACCTTCCGCCATTCCAGCTAGATATTTTCGCGGGCAATCTTTAACTCTCAGCGATAGCCTCCTGATAAAATCAGGCACTTTGGTTCCTTTACGGATAGCTCGGGAACTCAATTAAGCTTTCTCTCTTCTTCCGTTCATAGCAGTCCGGTTCGATGCCTACCGCCAGCAACTGCACTACTATTAGGACTAATCCTGGCACCCGATTCACAGCTAATCTATATATATGTATACTCAAATAGCGTTCATATCATTCACTAATTACGCTATTACATATAATGACTACTAAACATAATAGTCTCAATGACTGTATTTCAATTAGTGTCACTCTATTATTATCAATTACATCAATATACATAATACTCTTCTATTAAATGTTATAGGCGTATTCATACATTTTATCCTATCATTTGTATAAATATAAAATTTCTTCATGCACAACTAACTAACGTCCCCTAAGATTTAGCCCTCACATTATATACTGACACTAATCTTATCTAACTACTTTTAAGAATACTAGATCTCTTAATTAATCGAAGATGTCACTAAAGGAAAGTATTCTAATCACTACTTAATTAACTATAATATATTCATCTATAACTCACAGGGTAACACAATATACCCTCAATATCTAATATATAAAACCATTAAGGCTGCACTCAGATCATTCTTCCCATCATTATCCACTGACAGTGATTTTAATGGCACCAGTTACACCTTCCTACCTCCATTCACAACATTACCTACTACAGTTCTCGCATCATTCACCGTTCCTACTTGACATTGTGACAATTATATTCATAAATATATCCTAACTTTCAGGCTGTTTGCACTCTCTTCTGACTGATGTGCACAGTCGCATAATTGGATCAGTAGTCAGTAAGTGTGATCACTCCTCAACGATCCCTCTAAATGACTTCATCGGAGGCACCCAACGGGGCGCGCAGTCTCTCCTACACTCTTTTTATAATACACTACCATTGATTGCAAACCTACTATTAGACTAAGTAAATGCATTTTACTCTTTTCATAAACTCTCTAACATCCACCTCCTTTATATTACATAATTTTAAATAAATTCTTTAATTACGTTCTACTTTAGATAATAATCCCTCTCTAACCAATTCTCTTTCACTATCCCAACTTTTTCCTAGTACTGATATTTTCGCCAATAAAAAAAACACGCAAACATAAAAGAAATAAGCCAAAAAATACTTTTATCCATCGGCGAACTTTATGAAAATTGTGTAAAGATCCGGGTGCAAGGCACCCCTCCACTCTCTTCCATTTCTCCATCATACTCATACAACACCATATCCCCTGCCACCCCAACCTGTAATTCCTTCATAACCCCATCCATATACAAATTAAATAACCAGGAGAAATAACGCATCACTGCCTCACTCCCCTATGAATATTAAACCAATCACTTTCGACTAGATTTATTCTTACACACGCTTCACTTTCGTCATACATACGTTGATTCCATTCAGAAGCCTATCACTAATTAGCTTTGGCGCCACAGAGCTTCCCTAAAATTCCTGTCATAAGCCTGTTGCAAATCCATAAAACCTAATAATAAATTATTCTTTTCATTTTCGTCAATCAGTTTGTTTCAAAGTAAAATTTGATCCAAAGCATCCTCTACGACTTCTAAATGCAGCTTGTCCTTCACAATCAGTCCTTCAGCGGTACTCGACGTACTCTCTTTCATCTCGCCAAAATAGCTAAGCATATATCTTCCCTACAACAATCAATAAACTAATTCTCATAAAGTTTCTACAGTTCTCCTTAAACCCCCTTACCCTTATATGAGGGTACTATTACTGCTCTCCTCCCATCTCTCGGACTATAAGCCCTCGCAATCACGCTTGTTACCCCAACTCCCACATCATTCAATCACCATCTTCTCGCTTCAGTTGTGATCATTTCCCTAGTAATTCCATCTATGCCTCAGATTTACTATTCTTCAACTTTTTACCCTAAAATTTTCCCAAAATTTTCCCTCATCCGCCAACAATACCTATTTCTTCTTCACCTATCAACTAAACCACACACATTCACTACCACCCGTTTATTACTGCAAATGTTATGCAACATTTTCGAAGTGTTCCCCTACACTCTTCTCGCATCCAGTTTCATCAGTTAATCGAAAGCACCATCCTATTCATTATTCTATGCATATTCCTCTTTCTCTCATACTTAACCATGTCGGGCCGCTTGCCTTTTGGATGAGCTTCTTCACTTCCCTTGTAATGTCCCATTCACCCTGCTTACCCCATACTGTTCATTTACGCTCATATTCCTCGCAAAGTATGTAACATTCTATCTTCTTTTTCCTCCTTATATAATTCCAAGCACCTTTCTTTTGAGACCTCATCAGTGGCAATAGTGCATCGAGATGGTTTGGTCATGTGGAAAGGATGGATGATAGTCGGTTGGTTAAGCGGATGTATAGTGGTGGTGTGCTGGGAATCGATCCGGCTTGGGGAGACCTAAAACAAGTGGATTGAATCAGTAAAGGAAGCCTGGAGGAGGAAGTGTGAGTTTGGCAGAGGGGAGTAAGAAAGGTGCATAATAGGAAGTGAATGGCGGGGTTTGTTTGTGAGGTGTGGCCCATCTGGGCCAAGGGATAAAGCCCCACATTGACAAGATTCCATAGTGAGGGCGTCCGTCACGAAATTCCTTGAATCTCTAGAGGGGGATTTTTCTGACTGCGACGAGTTTTCACTAAAAGATATAAAGGGGACGGTAAGGCTGGGCTTTCTTTTCGACTTGCGTCATATTCTTCTAGCTACTTTTCTGTCCTCCCCCCCAGTGCATGTATCCGCACCTTACCTCCAGTCTTGGGGGGGGGGGGAAAGGATTATAGTATACTTTATATATATATATATATATTATATAGTTATATATTATATATATTATATATATATATATATAATGTATATATATAATATATATATTATATACTATATATATATATATATTTATATATATATATATATATATATATAAATATATATATATATATATATATATAATATATTATATATATATATATATATATATATAAATATATTATACTATATATATATATATAATATATATATTAATTATATATAATATATATATATAATATATTAGTATATATATCTTATCTTCATCTCGCTTTTTCACCGCAAGCGTGGTTGTCAAGGCTTTCATGCCATGACCAGGAAACAGAAAACGTAGTAGAAGAATATGACAGAAAAAAAAAAAAAAAAAAAAAAAAAAAAAAAAAAAAAAAAAAAAAAAGAAACAAAAAAAAAAACAAGTCGAAAAGAAAGCCCAGCCTTACCACGCCCTCTATCCTATTAGTGAGAACTCATCGCAGTCAGAAAATCTACCCTAGAGCTTCACGGGACCTCGACTGACCCTCGCTATGGTATCTCGTCAGTTTGGGGTTCTCCCTTGGCCAGGCGGGCCACAACGCATACCCCTTCACAAAAACCCCGCCAATTCACACCTATTATGTACTTTTCTTCTGGCAAACTCACATTTCTCTGCACTCCAGACACTCCTTTAGCTGACTCAATCTACCGTTTTCTTCGGTCTCGCCAGGTGGTGCGATTCCCAAACCAAACTCATCAGCTATACATCCGCTTAAAGCCAACGACTATCATTCACCTTCCCGTACTTTCATTTATTTTCACTTTACCCCTTTCTTCACAGCGCTAACACAGACTCTCTAATGGGCGTTCATTCTCTTTACATTCTCACACCTAACATGCCCATATATATAGTATATATTATATATATATATTCTATAATATATTATATTATATATAATATATTATAAATTATATTTAATATATATATATAATGCTATATATATATTACTATATACTAGTTTTAAGCTGTGCTTTATCGCCCTATGCAGGGGGTAACATCGGGGGACCACTCAGGAATTCGATACTTTAAGGCGCGGCTATCGCCAAACCAGAGGCACAACGTGTTCAATAGTCGAGTTTAATTCTTGCCCCCCAGGTAGATAAAACTCCAACTGACTGCTACGCGGAGGATTTGAAACAGCGTCCTCTCGTATGAGAGCCGGCGACTCAACCTCCTGCGCCAGCCACGAGGCGTTCCTATGTATATTATAATATAAACTAATATATATACATTATATATACTAAAATATATAATTCTATATATAATATAATATATATATTAAATAACCTATATATACATAACTATAATCATCCAAAAATAACTATTATATAATATAAATAATATATATATATATATAATACTATATTATATAGTATATATATATATATATATATATATACATATAATATATATATACTATATATATATATATATATATATATACTAATATATATATATATATATAAAATATAATATAATATAATATAAAAACGAAAAGACTTGTCAAATTGTATAAGAGAGAGAGTTTGTTCAACATCCATTTCTTAGTTATATTTTAAGTTAGAACTTTTTTTTCATCTAATTGTTCATGTGCGTATTTATTATGTTATTTCAGGATGATGATGATGATGAGGAAGAGGGCGAGTCTTTAGACCCATTAGAACAGAAAATTGACTAACAGTAAGAAATTTTAGATTTCTACTCATTTCAAGGATGGTTAGATTCTCATTGTTCTTTTAAAGTTTTTTTGTTATTTAATTTTTTGTTTTATTTAAAAGGATATTTTAATATTTATGTATACAGTATGTATATAATTTATTTTTTCTTTGTAATCGAGTCATTAGAATTTGGGAGATTGCAATCCTATGGCAACAAGACCTTTCTAGTCATTTATGCAATAAAGATTGGAAGGTTTCGATCATTTCCAACGGATTGCTTGGGACTGTATTCATTCATTTGGCATTATTGGCAAGATAATAATGTCGGTTTAAAAGACTTAAGTATAATTTGTGATGCTTTAACTTATTTTTAGATGTATATTTTTTACTTTGCTCTCCTTAATTAAGTTTCCCTTTAAATGTACCTGATTAATTGGAGTGTTAGCCTTTCTTTGCTAGTATAAGTGAGTCTTAGTTTATCGATGAACGCTGTTCAGTGCCATCGTCACCGGACTAAAGATTTTGAGGTATGATATAGATTCCAAAGTCTTCTTCCATTCCAAAACCTATGTTTGTAATTGGTTTAATATCGCTCATTTATTTTTTTATATATTGTTTTTCGTCTTAATGTCTACGTTGACTGTGGCAAAATTCTTTCGACTATATTCAATTTTTCATGCACCGCCTATGGGTTTTTTTTTCTAGTTCTCATCATATATATATATTATAGTATATTATATAGTATATTATATCCGTGCTATATAGTATATATATATATTATATTATTATATATTATATAATATATATATATTATATTATATATAATATATAAATATATATATATATATTATATATATGATAAAGAACACTATATCCGTGCTATAATATATATTACTTCCAAAAAAAAACAAAGAAAATAACAACTTTTTATTAAAACCGGACTAGCCTTTCGAGAAAGCAATTGTTTCTCCTCTTTCATGCCCAATACTAAAGTAGCAAAATTAAAATGGTTAAAACATCAAAAAGTGAAAAATATTAATTAATTGGTTGTTGTACATAGAGATGGTTCAAGTTCTTGTATTTAAATTTCTGACAAATTCAGAAAGTTTAGAATATTTAACAATAAAATTATCAATGAGATTGCTCTGAAGACAATTAAAATTACAAACATTTTTTTTGTGAAGTTGGAGTCGGAATATTTTGAACAAACTCCACAACTCTGCTTCCCACTATGATTTTGTTATACCCAGATTCGGATACTAACGGGAGGCAGTTGATAGAGGCCTTCTTTATCAAAAATGTTTGTTGATGATTTTACTAATATTTTATTGTTAAATTATTCTAAACTTTCTGAATTTGCCAGAAATTTAATACAATAACTTGAACTTTCTTTATGCTCAACAACCAACTAATTATTATTATTATTTTTCGCTTTTTGATGTTTCAACCATTTACTTTTTGCTACTTTAGCATTGGGTCGGAAAGAAGAGAAACAATTGCTTTTTCGAAAGGATTGCCCAGTTTTATTAAAAAGTTTTTATTTTCTTCTGGGTTTTTGTAGTCATATATATATATATATATATATATATATATATATAGTATCTACAATATATATATTATAAATATATATTATTATATATATATATTTATCATTAGGTAATATATATATATTATTTGATATATCCTAAGTTATATATATTAGGGAATGGGCCAAAAATATCGATATCAATACCCGTATTGCGATATTTTCGGCTCGATATATCGATATTTTGGGCGATAATTTTCTTAGGCACAATATTTTTATATTTCGATATTTTTTTCTTAATATCGACAGCCGATATTCTTTTCAAAAAAAAAATTTTAAAGGCCGGAAAAAATAAAATTTTATCCCCCTCTCCCACACCCTGAAGTGATGAAACTCTTTTCCCCCCCCCCCCCCCCATACTTTTGTTCTTCGTTCGTCCCCCGATGTCGTGTATAAAATAAACGCGAAAAATTGGGGCTTTAGATTTTCGTCTTTTCGGGAACCAAAAAAATCGACCATGACACATATACATAGTCAATGTCTTCTGAGTATCACCTATCACTATTCAGTTATTCTAGTGATCAAGTGGAATAATGCGACCGAATAAAATTTTGGAATGATAGTAAAAATGCTTTCCCTGCTATGTTTATGCTAGGCAATGAAATATGCTTACTGTAAATGCGATGGTCAGTCTCGTCAGACACGAACAGTATCCTTAATATGAAACCATGTTTGGATCAAATGAAAGGAATCAGATTGACTTCCGACCATATCAATCAGTTAGTCTTTTTAGGTGCAATTAGATGATAAGGTATTGGGCTTTGTAATATATATATATATATATAATATATATATATAATATATTATATATATATATATATTATATATAATATATATCTATTATACTATATATAGTATATATATATATATATATATAGTATATATAATTAAAGAGTTAAATAACCTCAGTTTTGAGGTAAATAAAAGGCAGGAATGAAAAAAGTTAGATTATTAAAATTTTTCCTTTTTTCATAATATTAATCCTCTTCCCTTTTTTTCTTTTCAACTTCAGTTTTCACTCTACATCGAGACTAGCCTGATCCTGATTTAGGTGTGGTTGTCGTGGGACTGCGTCAACTGGTCTATGAGAGAATGGATAAACTATGGCAGAAATCTATACCGGAAGCAGCGACTCCCCTGTGAGTTGGTTTTTCAGTTAACATGCCGAAGTACCGACTAAGTATAATCATCTACTGGCGCGCTTAACGATTGTTTCGGCTTAAATATGTATATTAACTAAATTAACAATTTTTAATAGCTATTACTAAAGTTAGTATTTGGCGGTACATCACTACCGCTTTTCTTATGATAGTCGTCTGGCATCCAGTTTCCGAACTTCTTTAATATTTATTTCATTTTATTTACTAAAATTTAATAGTTTTTCTTAAGATCCAGACTTCAGGTCGTCCACTATCAGTTGTCTACCATCAATTTAAATTAATTTCGTTGTTATAATCAATATTTATTTTGTACTTAAATAAGAATATCATTTTGAAAGACTTTCATGATTTCTAAGAATAGTTTATTTTCATTTTTAATAGAAAAAAAGTGATTTTTATGATTATTGTATAATTTTTGGTGATTTTTCTAATTTAATTATTCACTCGTCCACACAAAGTCCAAAAAAATACCCCCAGTTCCTCAAGATCCAACATCAACGCTTTCTAGCAAAACTTCAGTCTTCAACCCTTGGAGTTGGAAACTTGAAAGTTGGCAAGCTGGAAGAGTGAATATCCTTTTTGCCATTTCGTACGGCGACTTTTTCTTCTGTGACATAGTTTCCTGTAGGTCCCGTCTGGCTTCATATTTATTAAAATCTTTTTAAAAAAGCCTTTCTCTCTCTGGAGGGAGGTTTTATACATAGCGATTCAAGCTATTATTTAGTTCTATATATATATATATATATATATATATATATATATATAATACTAGTACTGCTTTATATATAGTATTATATATGGTATCTATTATACTATATAATATATATAGGAACTTGTCCCTTAAAAGGATGTTAACCGATAGTATATTAAACATACCTAGATATAATCAATTTTTTTTTTTATTATTTCACGGCAATAGAGCGTCAGAGTTGCCAACAGACAGTTTTTTTTCTTAAATAAAGGGATACCCAAGATTAAATCGCTTCAAAGATGGAAAGAGTCAGGCGGTCTGTCGCCTCAGGCTGGGGGCCAACGGGGGGGACTTTCGTCTCCCTCTGTCTGCGCACCGTCGGCTTCGAGACCCTTAAAAAACAAAAATAAAACATAAAAAAAAAATTAACAAAATTAAGAAATTCGCAGTAACTTGTGGTAACTCTCTCGCTCTTTCTATTGGAGTTTTTTAGGCTAACACGTGAATACTGGCAGGAGATCCACGAGTAGGGTTTCGAATTTTTCGTATCATGTATTTTTATGTTAAGCATCCTTTTAAAGAGTAGTGACTATATATATTGTTAATTTATAATATATATAGTTATATATATATATATAGTATAAGATATTATATTATATATTATATATATATATATCTATATATAATATAGTCGTGATCTTGTACAAAGTTTAGAATAAATAATGGGATAAATGGGATAAATTAAATATATATAATATATTTAATTATACTATATATAATATTATATGTATATATATTATATTTATATATAATGTAAATATATAGTATGATAGTACTTTAACTTATTATTATTTGTATATATACTATATATACCTATAATTTATCTTATTCTTTATAATAGTTAGGTTAGTATCTAAAAGCCGTATCTGTAAAATACCTAAGCAACTGCCATTGTTTAAGAATGCAAATAACTCTGAAATATTACTCTCCCTATCAAAGAATACAAAAGACAATCGTAGGCTCTCCTAAAACTTTATTATTTATTATTTTTATTTTATATTTAGTTTAGATTTATTTTGGCTTTTCATAACTAAAATTTGCCCCTGAATTCCAAAAAATGTAATTCAATTTTAGTGTAGCTATCGTTGTTTTTAACTATGTGCGTCGCCTAATCTGGAGGCTATATATATATCTATATATATAATTATATTATATATATATATATATATAATATATTAGGAATAATATATATATATATATATAATATAATTATATTTATATACTTATATATATATATATATATTGGTTCATAATATATCAAATTATAATCGATTATAATATATCGAAATATCGATATATCGAATTCGATTATTTTTTCTGCGCGATAATTATCGAAGGCGATATGATGATTTTTTTAAAATATCGATATAATCGATTGATCGATATTTTTTGGATATCGGGCATCCCTAATATATATATATATCTATATTATTATATATATATATTATATATTTTTTATTAGTATATTTATGTATGTATATATATATATATATGTTATATATATTCGGTTTATTTATCTCTTAGCTCTACTGCCTATGCTATATTCTTCAACTATATTCACTGTTGATGATGGTGAATGGCTTTCTTGTTGTTCTCAAGAATCAGGTGATCAAGTTTACTACTATTTCTCTATCGAGCATAATGTTGAGCGGATGGTGCAGCTTGATACAAGTATCCGTGATTGACTTGGAGTTGAACCAAACATTCTCTACTTTTTCGTGGGTTCATGGGATCACAATTACCTTCATATATCAGTGTCCAGTTCTATATCTTGAACCGACCCTGCCTACCACGAGTGAGGAAGCCTTTTTTGATACTTCCATGCTGCAAACTAGTCAGACTCGGTCTAATTCCCATTTTCCTTTGAATGAATATTGCTTCTTTAGGAAGGTTTCCACTGAATGAAGAGAGGGATTATCTGATGTGATTCTCTCCTGAATGGAGGAGGTACATCCATTCCATTCTCATTCTTTCCAACTAAAACTCTTAAAAACCTTTCTTTAACTCTGCTTGTTCTCATCCTATTCGCTGCAGAGATCATGACTTAGGTATTTCCATCGTCTTTATACACTCTCATGAATCTCATGCTGTTTTTATTTGTTATGGT
>JABUQX010107344.1:0-41246 GCA_015478945.1 Trachelipus rathkii
CAGCTTTGGTTCATTTCAGTTGGTGTTTAACCGTTTTCGCATTTATCAATGACGCGCTTACCGGCGTTTTTCGTGCGCCGCTTCATATATATATATATATAGTATATCATATAACATATATAACTAATAATATATATATATATATATATATATATGTATACTTATATTTATGTATATAGCAACCTGTATACCAGCCAACATATGTAACATATATACACTTAACGCTATATACCTGATATACTATGCTAACATCAACATATATATAGCCATATGTTAGACATTGAATCTGGAATCAGCTTGAATAGGCATGACAGGATAATTGATAATCACCTGAAGTTTGCTGATGAGAATTTTAATTGCATCAAATCTTCCTGCAAAACAGGCTGTTGATGATTTTGCTTGTAGTAAGAGTGCGATTAAATCAACATTTTAAGTTTTGATCAGGTCGGCATTGACAAATTTACAAACTCCTACCGATTCATTGAGCGTTGGTATCGTAACACTTGAAAGTTCAAGAGTATATATGTGTATATATATATATATATATATATATATATATATATATATATAATATATTTAATAATAATAACATAATATATATATATATATATATATATATATATATATATATGCTACGCGCCATAACTAACATATATAAATATATATACTCTATATATTTGATACTTTAGAGGCTAATTCAAACCAAGTGAAGAAAAGTCAAATACGGATGTGAGATGAGAACAGAGAAATTAGAATTTAATTACAGAGTATGAAGCATCTGTGTATAAAACAAAAGTGTTTAGTTAATCACTGTGTAGTGTGTACCTTCATGACTTAAGGATGCGCGAAATATTGATACGTTAAATTTAAAATTTATTGAAAAAATAAAAAAAACACTCATAAATCTCCTCCCCAGGATATATATATATATATATATATATATATATATATATCTTCTGTAACAATATATATATATATTATATTAACATATATTATTAACATAATATATATATATGTATTGCGCATATATATAAACGCATATATATAATATATAATAACATAATAGCCTGTTACCCAGCATAATAATAATAATATGCTAATATATTAAAAATAACCAATAATATATATATAATATATACAATAATATATGAATCCAACCAATACGCCAATAATAACGCCAATAATATACAAATATATAGCCAATAACAATGTATACTGCTGTAACAATAATATGTATATACAGCAGCGCCAATATCATATTTCTGCTGCTAATAGCTGGCTAATAACTCCTGCTCATATAGCCACCGTATATATCGCTATAATATATGTATATAACATATATATCAACTCTTTAATATATGTAATAATATGTAATAATATGTAATATGCTCTATAATATATGTATATAATATATATGATTATTTATATATACATAATAATAATAATAATAATAATAATAACAACAATAATATGTATATATAATAATAATATATGTAGCATAATATAATATACTCGCGCTCAATAACTGTAATATATATGCGTAATAATAATAACGCATAATAATAACAACAATAACCAATATCATGTATGTATATATGTATGTGCTGCTCCAATAATATATATAACCAACCAATATTGCCGTGCCTAATAACAACCAGCAGCAGCCAACTGTATGTAGCCAGTATATAATAGCTGTAGTAGCAACAGCCATGCCAGCCTAACCATAACCATGTATCTTCTTCTTCAACGCTCAATAACTGTATGTGTGCCGGTACGTATAATATATGTAATGTAATATGCTGTAATAATAATAATAACCTTAATGAAAGGTAAAACTTCATATATCAATAATATATGTATATAATAATAATAATAACCAATATATATATGTTTATATATAACATGCATATACGCCAATAATCATAATAATGTATCAGCCACAGTATATTGTAATAACAACAATAATATGTATATATGGATATAACTTAATAATAATATATGTAATAATAATATGTAATATACATATATATAATATATATATGTATATCTTCATAATAATAACAATATGTGTATGTATAATAATAATAATATATATATATAATAATAATAATAATAACTAATAATAATAACCATATAATATATATGTAATATAAATAATAATAACCATAGCATATATATATATAATATAATATGTAACAATAATATATAATATATATAATATATATATAATTGTCTGTATCTATATATATAAAAAGTTAATTATAGAGAAAAATAATTTTTTATTTTATTTTTTTACATCTACACTCTAATTAATTGTAGCGAATCAAATTTATCTTATGAGCAGGTTATTAGGCTACTATTTAATTTTGTATATTATTATTTGCATATTATCATTTATTATTATTTTCATTATATTTAATAATAAACAAAAATGGCATGCAACTTATTACCAATAGAGGTAGACAAAAATAAAAATTTGCTATCTCCAACTGTTTTTAACTACTAACTTATAATTTAATTATTTTACAACTACTAAAAAATAATTTTTTTTTAGCAAACTATCAAAAAGGAATTTCCAAATCATTGCTTAGGAACCATTTAAGATTTGTCACTGATGAAGAACCAAAAATAAAAAGATTATAAAATTTTATAGATCAAAATGATTTTGGAAGTAGGTCTACCAATGTTAAAAAATCATTTCTAAGAAGCTAAATGAGTTCCTTGACATCAATTTCAAGATAAGATATAATTAAAAATCAGAAAGAAAATTGGAAAAAGAATTAGTCAATAATTTATATAATAATAATAATAACTAATAATAATATATATATATATATATATGTATATAATAATATGTATCATATAACTAATATATATATATACATAATATGTATAATAATAAGCAACCAATATAACCATAATAATATAACTTAATATAATATATATATGTGTATAACATAATAACCAGCAATAATAATAACCAACAGCCCAACCCATATATAACTTCTTTAATATAATATATAATATATAGCAATAATATCATATATATACTTGCTGTATTTACTAACCAACATATATGTATATGTATATACTATGTAATGACGTATTGCATGTAACCATATGTATAATAATATTTGTAGCATATGTAACACCAACATGCATGTAGCTTAACCAACCAGCGTAGCCAACTGCATAGCAATAACCCAGCAGCCTTATAATAATATAACAACAATATAATATACAAAAAAATAATTAGCCAATATAATAATAATAATAACATGTAATAATAATAATAACATAATGTCGTAATAACAATAATAACATAATATATATATATGTATATATATATATATAATATATAACTATAATATGTATAATATAATAATAATAGCCAATATATATGTATATATGTATATATTAGGGATGCGACCGAGGCCGGGAATTTGCCAGGGCGGGGGCCGGGGGCAGGGCCGAGCTGCTCTAATTTAGCGGGGCGGGGCCGGGGCGTGAGAATTGGGAGTTGGCAAAAATTAGAAATGTAAGTCACAAACACTGAAAGTCTTAAAACTAGGATGAAAATTAAATATAATTTCAATTAATTAATAATTTTAATTACAAAAGGAATACATTTAATTAATTCAATTAAATAAATATTTTCGAAAGAAATTTTTAGAAAATAAAATTGATTTTCTGGCCAAATAGGATTGGCCATTAAGTATATATATATATATATATATACCATATATATATATAACCAATATATATATATATATATATATGTATATATATATGTAGCAATAAGCAATAATATACTATATATATAAATATTACTAATATAACATAATAATAACTAATAGCTATATAAATAATAATATATATATAATATATAATATATAATAATATATATTAACATATATATCACACTCTCCAGCATATATATATCGCTTATCGGGAGTGGAAAACTCGTTCTCCTATCACTCCGCTAATTTTCATTCAGCTAGAAATCACGTTGCAGGGATACTCTTCGATAGGCAAAGCGGGCTTTTCATCAAACGAAAGGTGCGCTAGCCTCCTTGGTTTGCTCCTACTGATAAATCTTTCTGGCCTTTCTTGCAAAAACATCTCTAATAACTTCTGTAAATCTGCCTTTCCTCCCTCTTATTCGATCTGATGACTCTGTTTAACTCTCCCAACTGAGAAAGCCAATCTCTTCGGCCTCCTAATATTTTTCCTCTAACTCAGCAGGACAGTTCTGGCGTTGCTCCCTCACTCCACCTTTTTCCTCAGGTGTCCTATGTCTTTGCCTGTGGTCCCATTTGATCAGGTGCACTCCCCTGAGATCTATGAAAGACGTTAGGAAGGCAGGGGCCCGGATGGCATTCCTCCCGAGTTTTGAGGGTGTCCCTGCCCCCTCGTTCAACTATATTCTCTATGTCTCGCACTAACACTTTCCACTCAGTGTTGGAGCTTTTTTATGTCAACCTATTCCAGCGAAAAAAGGAAGCCGCTCACGAAGTCACTTCTAACTTCGCCCTATAGCTCTCACCTGTATTCCTATCTAAGATCTTTGGAAACCCTTCAACTCACTTCTTAGAGGCCATCTGGAATCTCATTTTCTTCTTTCGATCGCCGGTATGGCTTTCGGCGTTTGAGTCTACTGGTGATATACTTTCCTATTTAACCGATTTATGGTTTCCGCCCTTAGGAACTACGGAAGGAGAGACCTGTGTGGTGGCGCTTGACATATCCAAAGCATTTGACCGGGTATGGCATCCTCTCTTCAAGCTCCCTTCCTTTAGGGTTTCCTCTTCTCTTTCCTTAAGCTTCTATTCATAAATTTCTTTCCAAAATCGCTCAATATCAGCTGTGGTTGATGGAGCGACTATTTCTGTCAATAGTGGTGTTCCTCAGGGGGTTCTGTCATCTCCTACTTTATTCTAACTTCATTAATGATCTTCACCTGCACATCAACTCTATCCACTCATATGCCGATGAGCCGACCCATTCTCTAACTCATTTCAATTCTGCTCCTTCTTTTACTTCTAGAATTGCCTCTCATCTTAATCTTTCCACGATTCTATTCTCTTGATCCACGGATAGATTTCATTAGGGATAGTCTCAATCCTTGTGAAATTCAATTCTTACAAAAACTCAACTTCTACAAATCTCCCTCTCTCTAAAACACCTTCTAACTTTCCTATCTGAGCTCGGTTTACTCGTCTCTCCTGTTGACAATACAAACATCAGGAGCCTTAACATAAACAAAAATGTCTTTGAAACCTCATCACAATGATTGCTAGGGCGACTCGACGCTGGGAGTTCTGTTTAGACTGCCGAGATTTTTCCTCTTTCTCAGTTGCTTCAGCGCTACAACGTCTCATCCGCCCTTGCCAGCGGAGCACTGTTCTCATAACTCTGGAGGCTCTGGTTTCACTGACTTTTGGTCAGTGTCGAGTCAAAAGCCAGGGCTTTTATAAACTATTCCTACAGCGCTTTCCAGTTCACTTGACCCTCTATCTTTGCAGCGCTCGTACTATCTCTTTCTATAGGTACCGCAGCGGAAGGTGTTCAAGGGAACTTACCACTCGTCCTCCACCCTTGCGCCGCCCTCGTAGCACAAAGGGGTGCTGTGTCTACTTGCACGGGTTTTCTATATAGGCTATTGGTAACTCCAAACCAGTTCGCCGCGGTGCTTCCTTCTTTCTACCACCTCTGTTCTGTGAAATTCTCTTCATCTTCTGTGTTTCCTGCTGAATTTAATCTCCCTCACTTTAAAGCACACGTCTGTGCTCATCTGCATAGTGTTTACGCTAGCGGATGAAATTTTGGCGTGCAGCACCCTCCCTGAATCTGCCAGTGGTGCAACCTCTAATTATTATGCAAAAAAATATATATATATATATATATATATATTTTTATAAAGTATATTTATATATATATATATATATATATAATATATATATATACTCTCTTTCTTTCTTTATCATTTGATAAATAAATAATTTTGAAAAGAGATTTCGGAAAACATTTGATTTCTTGAGGATATTTACTTTGAATAAATAAATACAATAATATTTTAACATTATATTTATTTCCTTTTCGAATTCGTAAGAATATATAATTTCGAATATTTTTATGTTAAAAACTCAGGAAGAGTACTAATTTAGCTCTAATTTTATTTAAATCATAAGTAAACACCAAAATTAGATTATATTTGGTGTTTATATATTTTGCATCAATTATAACAAAGGAGTAATGGAGTCTAAATATATTTTTATTTTATTTGATTTAGCCCTATTATTTAGTATAAATTTACAGTTAACCCCAGAAGTAGAAAACTTGGGTTTTCCTGATTTATTGGCCGGGACCCAGGAGCCAGGGCCAGGGTATAAAATATTGGGTTGGCCCAGGGCCCAGGGCCGGGGCCAGGGCGGGAGGCCGGGGCCGGGAGCCGGGGCCAGAGGCCCCAGCAGATCAGGTTCTAATATATATATATATAATATCAACGTTATCAGAAGATGTTTTTAATCAAATTCTCTTTACTCTTAATTTCCTTATTATAACGTATTCTCATATAATTATATATATATATACATATATAATTATAACTAATATATATATATATATATATATATATATAATATATAATAGCATATATATATATATATATATATATATATATATAATAATAATATATATAAAAAGAAATAAATATATATATATATATATATATGCTATCATATATATAATAATAGTAATATGGCTAATAGCCGCCAACACTATATATACCATATATATGTAATATCTATATATAACTTAATAATGTAATATGTAATAAATATATATATATAATAATATATATAGCGAACATATATAATATAATAACATATATATATAATAATAATAACTTTAACGTATAGACTATTATAATATAATATGTATATAATAATGTAATAACTATATTCATAATGTAATAGTATAATATGTATATATAACCATAACATATATTTGTACCTTTGTAATATATAATATCAACCATGTATGTATCAATCTATCGCGGCGTATAATATAATAATAACCAACATATATATACACTAACCGTTTCATTGTTATTTGCTGCTACCCTATATCATCCCAGACGTGGGTCTACATATATACATACACCTATATATATATACTTTCATAATATTACATAATATTAATGCACTAACAAGTTATTATATATTATTATATTATTATTATTGTTTTAAATGCTGGATATTTCCTTTTCAATGTTTGTTTCCTATTGTCTGATAACATCCGTCTATGTTCTTGAATGTAACACAACAAATACTCCCTCTTTTGCTCCTTGTTGTTAAACGTCCATGGAATTCCTGCATCACCTTTACGGCTCTGTACGCTTTATCATTCACTACCTTAAAGTATCCAACAATCTGCTTAGCGATCGTTGCATATAAGATGCTTTGTCTCCCATGCACGAAGCGGCAACTTCTATTACAGAGAAAAATACAGTGACTTATTTTCCTATACTTTAACATGGTGTTTCATGCTGGTTTTTGTTGTTACAAAAAAAAAAAAATAATAATAATAATAATAATAAAATAATAATAACTAATAATAATAATAAATAATAATAATAATAATAATTAATAATAATATTAATCATAATATATTAATTAATAATAATAATAAATTAATAATAATAAAGCATTAAAGTAAATCCTACTTACCATGAAATTTATCGGTCTATTCTACCGGTGGAACCATTATAGCCTCTTTATATAGTTTTTGACATTCTTTATTAAAATTTTGTTTGATCTTCCATTTTGGGTTTCAAACAGTTACTTGTCATCAAGTAGCGATAAAACTGACGCTTCCTCTAATATGTATCACAAACACTGCCTAAATTTTTTTCAGAGTTGCTTCAGATATAATGGGATCAATAATCTCGAAGTCTTTTAATAATTTTTAAAAACAAATCTTGATTTATTTCTGTTTCCGCTGAATTGCACGTATACCATGGTTTTATGTAAACTTTCACAAAACATATACAACGAAACTGTAGGAACTTCGTATCTTCATTACATAACTGAAGTTCATGACTTAACAAATACATTTTTAAAGAATATATTGTTTGAGCTTGATGCATAGATCTTGGAGGATGAATTTTTAAGCTCTAGACCAAATCTCCACCCAAAAGTATTATGCATAACTCAATAAGCTCAAGATAATCACTTCATAATAACTTCTTCTTAAATTCCATATTAAGAAAGTTCAGCACTCCGAACGACCAATTTTCTTTGAAAAATGTTTTTTTTAAGAGATCTTGGTCAAAGAGATAATTATTTACATTAATACGCTTTCATTTGTCTCGGATGATTTATAAAATAGTATTTCAGAATTGTTCGTTACTTGTGGCATTTTGCATTCAAATGCGCAACGAAAAACTAATTCACATATATGATGGCGGCATGGAAAATAGAATATATATCCCATTGATATGACCTGTATTTGATGCAGTTGTGTCATTACAAAGAATCTGAACCTTAGTCTTCTATTTCCCGGATTTATTATTATTTACATATCATATAAAGCTTAATGGCCTAGTTCCCTTAAACTGCATGAGTTTTAATAATTTTTAGAACTTATTCCTTGTTTGCAAATATAGGTATAAAAGTCTGAGATTTTCTCATATTAAAGCACTCTTCATACAAAAGAGAAAAAGTTTTTACCTCCCAGTGAACGTGTAACAAAAATTTTGGAATACTATATAATAGAAACCAGCGGATTTTAATTATATAATTTCCTTTTAGGATTTCTTTCCTTAGGCTTTTTTGAAGAAGCTTTCGTTTGACAAAAGTCGATCTCGATTCTATTGAACAACGCTTACCAAATGATGGTGTGTTCTGGGAGGGCTGGGCCTGGCTGGTTGCCTGGGAAGGAAGATAAACGTATTCTGTGGAGGTGGCTCATTTGTTCCCATCTGGAGATCTGGGAAGCGCAGCGGTGTCTGCGTTGGCGGTGTCGCGAGAGTGGAGTGTGTTTCCTAGTGTGTCGCTGCGGGTCGTTTCGCCACACTTTGCGTTCGCGCTGATGCGCGCATGATGTCGCAGGTGGTGTGGTTGTTAAGAACAAAAGTGCTTCATTCTGGCTTTCAGAGGTGAAGCTAGGAGGAGATGCGTCGGTAAGTCGTGTAGTGTATCTAGCGGGGGGTGGTCCGGGGAGGGATGAGAGAGCAGATAGTGGAGTGAGAGGAGGGAGTTGTGCTTGGGAGGCATGTTTTTTTTTTTCTTTTTCTTTTCCTTTTTTGATTCTTTTTTCTTTTTCGCTCTAATAAGGCGTTTTTTTCAATACTACCTGAACAACCTGTAAGTTCTGGTTCCCTATGTCAAAGCAAGAAAATCTTATCTTCGATTTTAAACTCATTTGAAGAAGCCTCCGCGCCATAGCCTAAGGTCATTTGATTAGGTGACCTAAGTAATAACTAATCAAAAACCAACATAAATATAAGTTCGGTTCACTTATGAAGCTGATCAGAGTGCCTATTTATAATAGTAAAAATAAATACAAGAATATACCCAGTCACTCTTAAAAAGTTCAAGCAATTTATTTTTTGCTAGTTTTATGTAAATACCTAATCAGAAATTCTTTGCTTTTTTAAGCGCCAATATATTTACAATCATTCAGAATCTTGTATTTCTGCAAAAATGCTTGTAGCTCCAAATATTATAAAGTAAACCCAGAAAATAATACGTTTGATTCGATTTAGATGGTAGTTTTAAGACTCAAGAGATTTACTGGGTGAGTTCGGACACCACCTCCAAATAAAAAACCTATACTGGTATTATTAACTACTATCCGCAATTTATTTTTGAGCGCATACATTAAGTAATATTTATCGTTGACTTTTCACGCTAATCATAAATACGTGCATCCAAAACGTAAATAGACTAAAAGAGCGAATGAACCGTTAAGACTTGCACGTACAATGAAATAATGAGTACGCAAAAATAATGCACAATTAGGCAATTCACAGTCGGACAAATGGTATGTACAAATTTCAGTAATGATCTAGAAATTAAATGCGTTTTTATAGAATTTTGGCTCAACGTTTTTATCGCAACTCGAGGACGATTACCTATATGAATCTCATGTTCGCATTAAAAATATATATGCCACCATTGTTAAATATGTTGAGGCTGAGTCAATACATCCTTTTAACTCTAGACACAAGACCTAAGCCTAAGAATAACCTCTCTTCAGTTACTAAAAGTCATATAATTATGATATATTATTTTAGGCTCCAATAAACAATTGATTATTGAGTATAATAATATAATAATTTATATATTCATATGAATAATAATTAAATAATATAGAATACTTCTAATAAACTTATATTTATTTATAAGTATAAGTTTATTCATACTATATTTGTATATATGTATATATATATATATAGTGGTAAATATAATATGTTACTGAGCAATCATCCTTTTACTGTTAATATGTAATAATTTATAGGGTTCTCATTAAAAAATCTTTCAAAATATAAAATTATGGAATTTGGTCTATTCAAAGTTAGAAGTGCTGTAAGCATTTATAAAGGAAAAGCAAAAATAAACACTAGCATACTTGTGATATTTTTTATACTCTTGTAATTTTATATTTCACCAGTTCTTTGGGAAATAAAATAAGTAGTTAAACAAAACTTATTTAGTTAGTAATAGTAGTTGAGGAAATAGTAGGAAGACCATTGAAAACACAGTACTATAACCTAGGCACTTATTTATTTATACAGACTTTCATGTGGACGTCACCAACTCAAATTTGGAAAATCCTGAAAGAGTGTGATACTGTGCTAATAAGAGCATTATAATCGAGAATAGGAAAGACAAAAGTTCCTCCACATTTCGCTTTATAGAAAATATAGTCGCCCGATATATAGAGACAGAAATTTGACCAATAATTACGTCAGTTATACATTCAGCAATTATTTTTTTAAGATATGATAAAGACATTCTTTCTGTGCCATATATATGCAACAATTACTCTTTATTTTAATTGAAATATTGCTGAATTATTCGATGCGCTTAAAAAGAGAACAACACGCTTATTATGATTGTAAAGAGAATTTAAATTCATAGTAGGGTATGCCCGTCCAATAATTTTATATAGATATTCTAGAAAATCCACATGGACAACGTAGATTTATAATATATTAATAATTATTATATAAACTATTAAAATATAAAACTTGCTAATAATTTAGCCATATATATCTTCCTAAAAAACCGATGCCATTATTATATATATATACTTATATATCATATATACATAAATATAAATAATTATCAATATATATTAATGATTGATATAATTATAATAAATAATATTAGTAGTGTAAATAATATATAATAAATATAACGATGTACATATATATAAATAATATATATATCACTTATTTTTAAAAGTATAATAATAATGAGTTATATATATATATTATTATATATATATATTAAAAAAATTTATATAGGGTATTATTAATTATTATATAGTAGTTATATATATTAGTAATATATATAATAATAAGTATATATTCTTTTTAATAAAGAATAATAATAATACTACTATAATATAAATTATATTAATAATAGATGGAAATTTATTTAGAAATTTATGTTAATTGTTCTTGAAAAGAAGGACTCCTTGTATTCTCTTTAAGATTCACCGAGTATGTGAAATGAAAAAAAAAGGATTTTTTGTGTTACACAGGTAACACTCCCACAATGAAGCAATGAAAAGATCGCTCTCCAATCAATACAAGACATATAACGAATGCGGATATCTCTAAAATTCCACTTCGCAATTGAAGAAAGGTCTAGTTGCAATCCGTTATACTTTTGTAGAAGTTTGTAGCATTACTAACCATTTTATGTAATCGATTCATACATGATTATTTTAAATTTAATAGTATTATGATTATTTATTAAAAAAAATAAGTACTTAATATATAATAAATAACCAACTAATAATATATATAAATATATAAACTGATAATAATTAATAATAATTAATATATAATAATAGTTAATAATAAGAATAATAATATAATAAATAATATACAATTTTAATATAATAAATATAATAAATCATATAGAATAAATAATAAAATAATAATGAAAATAAAATAATACTAATAGTATTAATATAGATACATAAATAATAATATATAAATATTAATTAATTCAAATAATAAGATCATATTAAATAATTAAAATAATAAATAATATTATAATAAATTAAATTAGATATGTAATAATAATAAGATATATGAAAAATATTGTATTCATTTATTATTAATATTTTATTATTTTTTTGTTGATTTTGATGACTTTTTATATCTTTAATGTTGTAGTGTTATAAGCATTAATATAATCAACATTATTTTTTTTTCAATATTTCCATTATATAATGTTCCTGAAATTAATTTATTTTTCTTAATATTTACTGTTTTACTAATTAGAAATTTACTAGTTATTATTGTTAACTATTTATTATTTATTATTATTCACATTAATATATTATTATATAATTAATTAATATATGATCATTTATTTATTAAGTTATTAATCATTTTATTAAGAGAACAAATAGGGCATCTCTGGTGTTTGAATATTTCCTTTGCGTTTTAATAATTTTTTTTAAATTCGATCAAGATTGAAAATGTTTTATATTTATTTGATGTGACATTGTAGAGTAATTGTTTCTGTTATTTTTAGTACAATTAAGATACTTTTAATTAAACGAACCTTCTTACACAATATTAATATATTATAATATATAGATATTATTATTTATTAATAATAATAACCATAATAGAAATTAAATATATTATTATTTTATATATACTATATATAAATATATATAAAATCATAATGTATAAATTTTGATAATATAATATATTAATTATATTTAATATATAAAAAAAATATTTATAGTATTATCTATATATTTATACTATTATATATATTATAATAAGGATAGTTTTATTTTTTAATAAGATAAAATGGATTAAGACCTCTCTTAGTGATATTTTAACCATTTTAATTTAATTTAGGGATCAGTATCGTTTAGTTTAGAATTTTTATGTAGGAATATAATTTTTGAAATTTAGATCTTCTTGAAAGTTTAACACAAAGGTACTGCAGATCAAAAATTATTGTAAAGAAATTTTTTCAAGCTTTGTCTAGCTGTTACCTCCTATATTCTTTTTCCACAATGGAAATAATTTCTGCACCAAATGATGTTGAAGCTATAATATTACTGATTTTTAAATTGGAAACAAAGTTTTATCTTTATGGGCAAAAAAGATTAGTGTTTTATATCTTCGATTTATATATATAGAGATAGAGATATTGATTGGTATTGTGGGAGATTTTTCTACAATACTATGTTATATAACTTTCATTTAAACTCTCATTTATGCTCACAAGAAAGCCCGATATAAAATATAAATATTGAAAAATTTCACAACTGTTATTTGGATTAGAAATTATAATTAATATCAACACGATCAGCCCCTGGTTTAGCTCATAGATAAATTATATATAAAAAAGCCTAAAAATAACTTCTTTATATTCATCCATTTATATTTATTTTAAAAATATTTTATTGCGTTTTTTATAATATAATTTATATGAATCTCTATTTCAATATTTATACTTTATTATTTGTAGTAAAAAGATATTGGTTACTTCCATTTTACAGACAATTTTATAGCAGAAGCGAAAAATAGTTGCTCGCACATAAATAAAATCCTTCCAAAAAGATTAGACTCCTCTTCCATAGGTACGCTAAAACTGATACGATTCTTGCAGTCATGCTCTTATTTTGCCAATTATATTTTCAACATTGAGAAAGTAAGATTAACATACAATTTCCGTACTTCACCGTATGTAAATATATATACATTAGACTTTTTAAGCAACGTACAAATGCTTCTACACAAATGTTTTAACTATTTATGACAATTTTAAGAGTGATTTTATCCTTTTTATTGTGTGATGGTTATTTTTTGATTTTACATTCAATAATTTATATTATATAAGTAGGTTGAAAAAATGTGAAATTACTGAGGGTAATATTTTTTTTGTCTTTCTAACAACTACAATTCATAGCAATCTTAGCTCCCTTCTGAATTTTTAGCTAAGACTGTGGAATATTTTTTTGTGGCTGAATACTGTATAATTACGACTTATTAGATAAAACGTATTGTATAATACGACTTTTTTTCAATTGTTTGTAGGAAAGTCTGCATTAATTGTGGGTAATTGGATATTACTTTTCAGTATTCTAGTGATTACGAATATAGGGATACAAATAGAAATACTTAGAATTTTTTTCTGTATAGGTTTCGCAAATAATTCTCAACAGTGAATACGAACCACGCAACGGTGAATTTTTATCTCAAAGCTTTGGTTACTGGGTATTAGTTGTAACACTGAAAATAATTAAAGAAGATATTATTAGTGTTGGTTTTTTTATGATTTAAACCATAGGAAATTGACATTCGCGTTCTCTCATCTTTCTCTTTTCTACAATCCCTGAATGACAAATTTTGGGTATAGTCTCTAAACTCAAATCCATAATATTGAAATTTCCCCTTCTCTCGACATAAATCGAAAATCAACAAATACAGGTCTCCTGCTGCCTCTCGTCTTCCATATACTCTTCTTTCTAATAGATCATCTCTCCTTCAATATCTTCTATCAAACAGCTCCCATTTATACAAAAACCGTAGATATGTTTGTGAATAGACAGAGGTGGACTCAGCTCAGGATGGACTAGTGCTTATTCTAATTCATAATCTACAAACAAAACCTAATCAATGTTCTGATCACTTACTCCTAAATTAGCTATTCGAATTTTAGTCTATAATACAAAGCAGATAACATGACATTTTCTCTCTGTTTTAACAAATCTCATTTTTTTCTATTATAAACCTAATTCTTATCGCTTATATTTTTAATCCACATTGACAAAAAATTGTCAGTTAGCATCAATTCCAATACATCAGACAGTAAAAAAAATTAGAGAAAATTTTAAATGTTATTATAATTTTATAAATATTAGATTATAAAACATATGAAAGGAGATTTAAAATACAAGTACAAACTATGTAACTATTAAAAACTAACTGACAAATAGAAAAAATATATGGAAGTCTCAATTGGAGGTAGATAATTAGTCTGGAATATAGTTATAATAAATTATATGATTTCCTTCTAAATTGCAGCAAATTCAGTAGAAATGTTTCCAACCAATTTTTAGCATCTTACACGAGTAAACGATATCGTGCTACAATATATGATGATGAATTTTTTATTAAGCTATTAGTAAAATAGTATATATTCGTATAATAATTATCTCGAAGTAATGTATATATATATAGATATAATAATATTAATATTTATTATAGAATATAAATTATATAATGTGTATTTACTAGTAAATTATAATATTAATATAATATATTATGATATATAATATAATATAAAGATGTAGATATATATTGTTATATTTTAAGATTTATATTAAATGATGATTAATAAAATAATTATAGGTTATTATTTCATTTCTCTAATATACGCATCAACAACAAATGTATTAATTTAGTTAAGGTTCTTTAGCGTATTTTAATCAGTTTTGGGAGACTTACTACGGTTATAAAAATTATGCTTTCATCGTAAAAAGTTCGAGAATTATTAATCTGTAAAATCCAAATTCAATTTATTATTAATACAATATTAGAAAACTAGTTCAAAAAATAAAAAATGGTAATATTATGACGATTTGAAATATTTACTTAATATTATTTTGGGCTGAACTAGAGTAGACACAGCTTTAAAGTTGATAAGTAATATGTTTGTACTGTATATCGATACTCTTGTGGTAAATTCACACTGTAGACTTTGACTACTCAGATATAGAACGAATAGATCATGTTTTGAAAACTCGTTTGCAAACTGGCGAAAAGTTATTATCGCTATTTAATTTCTTTTAATGTAATATATTAATATTTAGAAGTAGAGCTCAAATTTATAAATATTAAATGATATAGTAAATATAATATCTCTATTATATAATATTCATTATAGATATACGACATATTTCTGAAGCTCGCTCGATAAACTATATAATCCCTGAAAAAAATGAAATATTTCATATTGATTTGTGCAGGCAAGTTTCACAATAGAATAATACACGCTTCTCTCCTTCTTTCAGCACACCACTAAACATAGTTTATAGATGACTAACTCCACTACTGTACCATACGTTCTTTCTCTCACGCTGCATTTAATTATTAGTTTCTATAAAAGCCTACATCTAGAGATTCATCTGAGAAAGTTTACGTTAGGTTTTGGAAGTGTTTTCCATCCCTGTTTTAATTAATTATTCATTTTGGTATTCCTGCCTCTCTTGTACAGAGTTAATTCTGGCTCATTTTGATTTGTATTGATAAACACACACACACCAACACACCACATCACAACAACACAAATAAATAATATTATATATATAATATTATATATATATATATATTATAGTTATTTATTATATATATATATATATATTATATATATATTATCTAAAATATAATTAATATGTATAAATTTTATATAATATAGTCCACCATCCCGAAGCCACTGCATGTAACTTTAACACTATAACAGCTGCAGATAAAAATAAATAACATTTTTGATTTCAGCCAAGCCCAATTTCATCGATGAAACTTAAAAAAAAAAATTATTTATCTCTAATATTTATTAATAACACCTTAAATATCTAGTATAATTCTTAGGTCTGGCAAAGCGTACGCTCCCTTCAGTCAACACCTTCCCTTCCTAGCAGTAATACGAGAGCAAAGAGTTACAAAATAGTGTTTTTTGTTTTTATTACGCTTTGGAGAAAATTTATTTTTTCTCTTTCTTCTTTTCATCCCCCGTCGTCCCCGGTAGGCCGAGAAACCCCAGACCTCTGTCCATTTTGTTTTGTTTACCGCGTGGGGTATCCTTTTGAGTTAAAAAAGTAAAAAAATCAACATTTGGCACCTTTGCGCGCTTCCCATCGGAGTACTCGAGCTCCTTCATAGAATTCTCAAAAAAACGGTAATTATCATACAAGTTTTTACAAATTTTTTAAAAAATTTGAAATTTTTAGAAATAGCGTTTAATTTCTTTTTTTTTTTATTTAAAATGGGTAAAAAATGTCTCCTGATTAATAAAATTAATATTTTATTTTCCATTTTAGCTGTTTATAATTTTTTTTAGTTTACATATGAGCTGCGTTTCACATAAACATCATAATATATACTAATATATATATATATAAATAGTAATAATATATATATAGTATTATATATATATATATATATATATATATATAATATAATATAATAAATATATATAATATATATATATAATCTATATATATTAGATATATATATAATATATATATATATTATATATATTATATATATTATTATATATATTTCTATATTATATATATATTATATATATATAATATATAAATATTATATATATATATATATAATATTATAATAATATATAATATATATATATATATATATATATATATATATTATCATATATATTATATATTAGTAATGTTATGAACATCAGCAATCCCCACACCCAGGTATCCTCAATCATGATTTTGAAAGTATCCACATCCGCCATTCTCTCGCGTAAATATTGACACGCACACTCTATGGGGGTTAGTTTTGCAAATTGTAATACTCTATTGAAAGGGTGAAAACCCTAAACGATAGGGAGATGTAATAACTCAGTACAAGCATTAGAAATCAATGAGTCGAGAAGTATGATGTCATTGAGAGCTCCTGGAGAGACTATTTTAGAGGCCAGAAAGGGAAAATATATTCTCACTGACAGAGTATAAGGATACTATAAAATGAAGTCCAGCATGAAAACAACAGGATATGAAGAATCCCGATATAAATCTCTAGAAGGCATCACCAACAGGGAAATCACGGATTATGTGAGGACAGAGGCCCATTTTATATCATCTTATCGTGAGATAAGAAGCCTGGCTAGCATATGTTTGTGTCGTTGTTAAACATTATGAACATTGGTGATGAAGTAAATAATAAAGTTACATGCTTAAAGTCTGGGTTTTTACCTAAACCAATGTCAGGAAGATATTAATTTTTACAAGTTTTTTCTCAGCATTGTGCGTGAAAAAAAGTTCAGTCGTGAAGATAAGTTCAAAATAAATTCGATTCATCCGCAATATACACACACCAAACAGCATACTAAATTTGGATTTAATTGTTTATTATATAGAATTCTTCCATAATAAAAAGAAATGTTATATATTCTGGTATCTTTTTTTGCTTAACAGGCATATCTCATAAATTGACAAAATCTAAGTACTTGTTGATATTTTGCCTTATCTCTCCAAACCTAAAAGCACTTGTGTTTGTAAACAATCGCGCCAAGGGGGTTATGACGAATTGGGAAAGTTCAAATGTCACATCCTACACGATATACATCCGATAATCATGGTCTAAGAGGAGGGTATAAGTTAATAATCAAGTGTCATGGAATACGCGTTGAGGACTTGACGATAACACGGTAATTACACATGGAGTAACTTCAACATTTTGGACAGATTACATGATGGTAGACTTTGGCTGTCATTTATAAGATTTTGAACACAACCCCATCTTCGAGGGTTCTTCCAAATCACACTATAAAACTGTTATTAACTAGAAGAGATATCGGGGATTCATCCTATAAATGCTAGCACAAATTAAAAAATTCTCTTTTTAAAACTTCAACAGCATTATTTGATACTGTGCCTCTGGCAATTAGTTTTTTTTTTTTATTTCTTATTTTTCTACTTCAGCTACTCTTCTAAAACAGATCCATGCTTCCATGATATATACGCTAATACTCTTAGTGTTGTAACTTGCTGTCAGATAGTCAACTTTCTCACTACTTCCGAATAAAATCTTCAATAAAATCCTAAAAACTTTCATGCAGATTTTTCTGGCAATAGTCTCTTATAATTTATTGAGAGAGTTTTTAATTTTAATCTGACATGAGAACAGATATACTGAGGTCAACGAAAAATCATTATAAAAACAAATTCACTATCAACTATAATTTTTATCAAATTTAGATTCAGCAATGTAATTATCTACTCCTTAATGATAAATCTGGAACTGTGGAATAAATCTTTCGATAATCAATCAGTTTATAAAAGATATCAGACCTAGCAAGTTTGAATGTGAGAATATGAAGTCTAAATCTTCTCAGAGAAATTGTGCAAATTATTATGAGGTTAATTAATGTGTTGTAAGTGCATAAAAAAATCGGCAATGCTATAAATGCGCAAAATGCACTTAGAATAAACATTCTATTGTTTTTATGTGGATTTTTTTTTATGTGGGCTAGAAATTTCAAGTAATAAGAAAATTTATAATTTTTATAGAATACAATATACATCGATTAATTGGTTTACACAGTTCAAATTTAATCAAAATGAATTTGATTTGAATGAAAACTATCCCAAGGAACGAATCAGAGATTATATGAATTTGGCACTAACAAATTATTTAGCATATTTTATGAAAACTTGTAGGTATATTCACCTTTAAAACTTATATCTCTTTTTTTTAAGCTTATATATAGAAATTTGTTATTTTTAATTTTTCGCTATCAAAAATATTCCTAAATTTTTTGTAGATTACAGGGAAACAACGGATATTAGAAGGGGAGTTATCTGTGTAAGCGGGTGTGTTTGCATTCAACAATCACAATAATAAAATATGAATAAAATATTTAGTGGATTGAGTATAAATAGGCCGTAATTATATTATGTTCTACCAAAGTATTAGTTTTTTTTTTTTTTTTTGATATATTATATTTTCGTATTTCTATATTTAGATCTAAAACTTTCACTGAAGATCATTTCACTCTAAAGTACTGTTTTGGTAATATTCCGACAGACGCTCAGTACTCATCACAATCCTGTCCAAATATAATCAATTACTAATTAGTTTAATTTTTATGTATAAGTTCTTGTAACTTTATCCGGTAAAAATAATATACAATGTAATTCTTTAATTTGACTTGCGGAGCCATGTTTTTTCACATGTGAATTTGGAAATATTATCTTCAATAATTCCATGTGTGACATTTTCTTGTTTATAATATAATACCCTTTATATATAGATATACATATATTATATATATTATTAGAATATAACACATCCAATTATATATATATATTTTATTTTATCAAATATATTTATACTTATTATGAATAATAATAATCTATATCATAGTATATAAAAAATATAATAATATTACATAAGAAATTTATATAAATAAGATATATTATATATATTATAATATACTACTAATAATAAATAATTAATAAAATTATAAATAAAATATATTATTTTTTATAAAAAGATATATATATGAAATTTATATAGGTATAGTAAATAATATAATATATTATAGTGATTATATATATATATATATATTATAACTCATTATTATATATTTTTATTATAAGTATTTTAATAGTATATAGTATTATTATTAATTATATTGTATATATTTTATATTATGTATATAATATATAATAATAATATTTATATATAATAAGCAATAAAAACCGTGGTAATAAATTATTATATATATATAGAATAAGTTAATAATATATATATACTATATTATTATATATATATTATATATATTATATATAATAATTATATAAAAATAACTATAGTATTATATATATATTATTTATCATAGCATACTCTCTCACTATTCAGTGGGACGACTCTAAGTTAGAACTACTTTACTATATATCTTCTCTTCGTCTTACCTCTCTCACTACTTCGTCTAATAATATCTAATAAAATAATATCAATTATTATATATATACAACTAAAAATAAGATTTATAAATTTCAAAAAATTTAAAATTTTTTTTATTAATAAAAACACTTTTAAACATTTAATGTTACACTACTTTATCATTTCTTATAATTTTCTTTAATTTAATATAGTGAATTTGTTTAATATCCATATTTAATATATAAATATTAAATATAATAATATATCACACACTAATATATTAAATAATAATATAGAGATGAGAGAGAGACGAGAGAGAAGAGACATGAGAGAATGCTAAAAAATATTCAACATATATCTTTGTTTGGAGTTTTCCTCTATATTTAATAGACAAGGAAGATATATAATGATATTTTGGTTGTTTTGTATTTCAAGTTGTTGTTTTTATGTTATTTCTGATTATTTTATTTTCTATATCTCTATTATATGTTTGTCATTTAAAATTATGATTATTATAAGTATTATTTATAATTACTTTTCTCTTTATTATTTTTTTACTTATTTTCACTCTCAAATAATTGTTTTGTTAAAAAAAATTATTTATTCGCAGAAAAAATAGAGATAATATTGTAATACTATTTATCAATGTTCTGTACCGCAAAATCTTTTGCTCGAAAGCGACCTAGATATCATTTTTTTAAATAAGTCAATTTGAATAATAGCTTAAATTTAGGTCTAGTTCTTTCTTTTAATTATTCTGTCATGCAATAACAGAATTTTGTATTTAAAATAACTTATAGGTTTTTAAAATGGTAATTGACTAAATATTGACCACTTGTTTTTTGGCGAAAACACCTAAAAAAAAAAAATAAAGAATTATATCGATAAGTTATGAAAATTAGTTGAAGTAGAATTATCGATCGTGTTTCTGTTACTGATAACCTTCTTGGGCTTAGAGACCGAGCAGGCCAGTATAAGGAGTCGCCTGATTTGATTTTTAGTAATTGAATATATAATATTATATATTAAAGTATAAATAAATAATATATATAGTATATATATCATATATATAGTTAAATATATATATATATATTTATATATTTATATATAGAAATAGCTATTAATATATATAACATAAAAAACCATACATAATTTATACTAATATACTCAAACATATGCATAATAATATTTAATATATAAAACTATTTTTTTATTATGGTTGTTCATACTCATTGTTTTCATTGGGGTGGTGGTGTCCCAGAGAGCTTTTATATATATATCTCTCAAATTTTTTTTTTCAAGAAAACTGAAAGGAAAATAAAAAAATTTTTTGCTGTATTTACGTGATAAATATTAGTATAATATTATAATAAATAAAATATATAACCTAAAATATAATATTATATATAGAATATATTTATTATATATCTATTTAAATAAAAAAAATAATTATACTACACGATTTACATATATTATATATAATATAGATATACTAGTATATTAATATAATAATATATATATATATATATATAATATCAAGCATATATAATAATAATATATACAGTACTTCTCCTCCCTTATTACTTCGGGCTGCTCGGTGTGTTTGCCATGTAGTTTATTAATTAAAGATATCGATAGATCCGCATCTACTTACAATTTTCTCATAATGTTACGTGAAATCAATAATTTTTATATTTTTTTTTTTTTTTTTTTTTTGTCACAAATATAGGTAATGATTGTCAAACAAAGCATTTACATAATATACTATAAATTATAATTTAAACAGTCTTGACATAAGTGTGATAATGAATCCTATTGAAATAATAGCCTCATTTTCATATTCTATTGATTTATAAAAGGTGGTACAGGTAGCTTTATGCAAAGAGCTGGACAAGAAAATTTGAAGACTCGCTTTAAAACACAATATACTACTATAAATAAATAATTTTTTTTAACTAGACAAATATATATATATTAATAAGTAAGATAATATTAAAAAAGTAAATAAATTGATAATTATATATAATAAAGCAAATGATAAATATATAATAATATCAAAAGATAAAATAGAATAAAAACACATACACACATAAAGATGTTCCTCTACACATAAGAAATACAGTAGAGTAAACTTAATTACGGAAAATATAATATGAGGAAACTCAAAGTAATGTCGAAAATTTAGAAAAGCGTAAATAATTTAAGAGTTTAAATGAAATTTTTTTTTAATTAAAACAGGTCTATATAGTATATTATCATAATGTGAAATATATTTCATAGTCTACTTCTTCTCTGCTGCAATTACTCTCTCATCTTTCGTGCTCTAATTCTCATAATCTAATCATAATATATATAAATATCAAAGTTGAAATATTTGTTTTTGTGAAAAAACTTGATCTGTATCACTGACAAATATAAATACTAATTATAATAAATTTTATTATAAATATAATATGTAGAAATATTTGTTTTAATTCAAAAACTTGATATTATTTGTTTTTGTGCAAAAACTTGATCTGTATCATGACAAGTAGTAAATAATGTTACTAAGAGGTTCGCCCACTTGATATAAATATTATGAATATAATATAATATATTCGTATACTATAAATTTTTATATACTCAATAAATTATGAGAATATATTATTACTAAAAAAAGTTATATCGATAATATCGACAAATTAACTAAATCTATATATATATCAAATAAATATATATATAAATATATTATATTATTTTATTATTACAAATAAGCTTATATATTCTTGTAAATATATATACATATATATACCTATAGAATAATTAAAATAATATACTATTCAATAATTATTTTTATCTATTATATTATATATAATAAGTATAATAATTTTATAAATATATATATACAGAAAAAAAAAATGTCATAATAAATTTGTTAAGAAACTAATATTAATATTTAATTATAAAATTAAGAATAATTAGTATCATATATAATAATAGTCACTCTTTTTAATATTTAAAATACATATAAATAGGTATAGAAAATTTTCTGCTATTTAAATTGATAAATAAACTCGATACAAAACTTAAATCATAAATATTCGTTTATATAATACACCTAATATTAATAATTATGTTATATATATAATGTTAATATAGTATAATAATGCTATAGACATGAATATTTATAGTTAGAATACATACATAATAGGAAATAACGATTAAATTAATAAGTCAGAATGATTTGGAAACATTACTTATATCTTAAATGTAGAAAATATGATCGCAAAGAAGACACGTAAAAATTACTTGAATAATTTTTTTATATCTCGAAAGTTATTTCAAAATACATTCATAAAATTTCAACTAATTAAAATTATCATTGCACGCAATCTACTATGCTTTGTAAAAATTACTAATCAAAACATAAGTTAAATATTTAAATGTAGTTGAGAAATGATTAAATAATCCTAACAAATAAATTATGTTTTGAGAAAAAATTATCAAAAAAAATAATAAAAAAAAAAAAAATAAACTTAAAAACTTTAGAAGCAACGAATCTCTAACGGCTTTTTTCATAGTTATACTCCTTCAACTCTCACTAAATTTTTATATTAATTTTTTTATTATATATTTTGAATCAACTCACTCCCCGTATTAACCTAGTATTACACCTCTCGCTCGATACGTATTCTTTTTTCTCAAATCTATAATATTGCAAAAGTTTTCATAGTAATAATTATGGATATGTGGTAATTAAACACTTTCAAATTAGACTTAAAAATAAAAAGCAAATGAGACAAATTTTAAATTTTAGTTATTCATATGGTTGCAATATAAGAGTATCTCTCAGCTATAATATATATTGTCTAGACAACCACTTCAAATTAAAAATAAACGATTTCGTTCTTTGAAGTTTTCATTCAAACAAATAATTCACACAATTTTATCGATTTAAACTAATAATTTCAAATGTTGATATTTTGGAAAAAATTCGTACTTTTTAAGAGTTCTAAATTTGTAAATGTGGGAAATTTTAAGAAAAAGCGTAATTTTAGAAGTTTAAAAATTTTTTTATTAAAACCGGTTTTTCAACCAAAAAATGAATATTTTTTGGTATTAAAAACAAATATTGAAATTTCATTAAAAAAAACTAATTCATTTAGGACACCTAAACTATTAATAAATTCTTTTTTTTCTTTTGCTTTTTTTGAAAATTGCAAATTTCTAAAAGGCAACATTATTTTTTTTCAATGCTTGAAAATAATCGTTAAAAACTCAATTTTAAGAATTAAACCAAATATTTCAAATGTGAAATTTAGGAAAAAATCGCACTTTTAAGAGTTTAAAAAATTTGTAAATGTAATGAAAATTTTAAAGAAAAGGAGTAATTTTAGATTTTAAAATTTTTATTAAAAAAACAGGTTTTCACAACTATGAAATATTTGGGTATATAAAAACAAATATATTAAATTATAAAAATTTCATTAAAAAACGTTTTGGATTCAACCTTCAGCATGATATACTAGAAAGTTACATGGTTCACACTTGCTCTTTACAACATAATACAATTAAAATTTCTCCCTTTGAATAAAAGACACAAATAATTAAAGTCACTAGACTATATATTAACACTTGTTTCATTCGAGTGCATTTTTGTGTCATTTATAGTCGTATAGACAAGATAAGTAATCGAGAACACAATATTACTATATAACTAATATTGCGAATATTTAATTCATCTGTTGAACTCACATATCCTCACTCAACCTGCTATATTCTGCTTATCTGTTATTCGGAATATTCCCAGTTTCTGACCTTAAACATGTCAGACACGGGAAACTAGGTCCGATCAGAAAATCGATTAAACATCAGTTGTGATTTAATTATTTATTTTACAGTTAGCCAATAGTATCATTCGGTGTCTCATGTTCAGCATAAAATTAAAATACTCTCTCAATTAATTATGGTGTACGTGGAAAATAGCACTATGCTTAATTTTATGCTTTCCAGTGTTACTTTTATACAGTGTTTGTACTTTTAATGGTGATAACTGTTAAGTCATAGCATATTAATGATATTATAAGAAGAATAGAAGCTAGTTTAATCATATGGAGCAGTGGTCTGTTTACGAAGATATAACTGATGAGATAAGAAAAATAAAATATTAAAATAAAACTGAATTGACAAAGATGAACAACACACTCAGTGTCAGAACCATCGATTTAAAGTTGTTGAAAAGTAATCTCAACTCCTTTTAAGAACACTGTTAAAATAGTGGATATGGAGAACCTCGAATGAGTGGTTGTTTCAAATCTGTGAGCAGCCAAGTACCCACACAAATTCTTTGGTAAATCTGTACCCCAATGAGATAGAAAGTATAATAACTGTAGTAAGGTTACCCGTTGTCATGCTACAGAACGCACTATTTATAACCATAGACCACTTGAATATATCTTCCTATCTTAGCCTATCTCGAGAACTGTAGAGGATTTTTTATATTTCTCTCATATATATACAATATATCGTTTTTTACACTCGACAAAGATGAGAGAGTAAGGCAAAATTGCATTGGGCAAGACTGATTTGACTCAAAAGGATTATTAGCTTGGTAAAAAAAGATCCGCCAATAATATATAAATTTGTATTTTATTTTTGAATGGCAAATGTAACCCCTTATAGCCAGGGCAGCCAAAAGCTATCAAATTTGTGTGTGTTTGCTGTTTATGAGGTATGCAATTCGTATCGGATCAAAGTTGATTCTCTCCCGTTATTAGATTAAGATGGAAATGCCTCGAAAAACTCTCGTAAAATTAATATTTCAATGACATATAAGGTTTTTTTAAGGTAATAAAACCTCAGACTATATAGTTTCCAAGCAGATGTTTAGACTCCAATATACAATTTTAATTGCATCACTCTCGTATAACCGATCCAAGAATATTGCTCTAGCGGGCCAGTTGGGGTTGCAGAAGGTGCTTATACACGAATAAAAGAATAGATCATAAATGGCCTACAACCTCTAGACGATGGTAATGAGTATAATCCTGTTTTTATCCCGGGAACTTTTGTACGTACTTATAATGAGATAATCCTCGTCTGAAGATGTTACAGTCTCACCGCAGTGGATGACGTAAGTTGAAATTCCCATAACAAGGAGAGGCATCAGCCTCATTCAAATTCTCTCTCATCTGGACGTATATATAATCTCCTCCAGGGAGCCATAAATCAATGACACTATTCAATTACTTCATAGAACTCATTGATATTATAAATGCTTGTACTTGAGTGATACAACTAACACAGATAGGGTTTTCACTCCCTGTTCAAATAGTAATCTACTACAATAGATAATATAACAACCGAAAGGTTGTTCAAATAACTGTTCTGAATGCGTTCGTTTATGTGGATAAAATTCAAAATTATGCATATATAGGGACGCGAATACGGGTGTTGGATGCCTGATGAGATCATATACGATTTTACTAATAATATATCTATATATATATAATATAATCACTATATAATATATATAATATATATATAATATATCTATATATTATATATATAATCAAGTATAAATAAAATATATAATTCTATTAAATAATGACTATTATTGTTTTTATATATATAATAGAATAAATAAGATACGTATATATATATCATATAAATATATGTATAGTAAGATTCTATCATTATATTATATACTAATTATTATATATTACTTTAATATTTTATTTTTATATATATTATTATATAAATTAATATATCAAACATAGGATATATTTATATATTTATATCATAACTTTATTAAATATACTAAATTATATTTCATATTTAAATATAAATTTACAGTTGTTTTGATAGAGTGTGTTAATAGGATGTTATCACCAAAGTAACTAACCAAAATATAATATATGGTACATTTTAAATAAAATATATTTAAATAATCCAATTAAGGAATATATTTATAACATGAAAAAATAAAACAAAAAAAGAAATTACAATAAACTTTAACTTATTATAAAGATCTCATTAAATTGCCTTCCTAAAAATGTTTTGAAAACTTTGTATGATAAATATTATACCGTTTTTTCTGAGAATAACGACTAGGAGCTCGTGTATACTATCGAGGCAGCTGCGCTCTATAATAGAGAGTATAGAATATGTATGATTCTTTTATTCTTTTTTAACTAAATGGCATAAACCAACTGGGTAAAACAAACAAAGAAATGGACAGAGTTCGGGTGTTTAGATCACTCCAATCACAAGCCCAAGAGATATGAAAGAATTCGAAACACAATGAAAATATTTTTAACATAACAATCAACAGCTAGCATTATTAAACTAAAAATCAGCATATGAATTAACCCGGTAACTCTATAAGCTGTAATTACTAATTGCAGTACAATAAGAAGAGATATGTAGTTGAGAGTGCTCGATACAAGTCTCTGTCTCAGAACTTGAAGAATAATAACTGAATATTTATCGTTTAAATTTATAATTAAAATATAATAATATATCAATTTAAAGTATAATTTAAGTTTTCATCAGATAATATTGCTTGTCTGAAATTCATAGAGAAATAATGTTATTTCATGTTTTCTGACATATCTGCGCTATTAGTGTTTTTAAAGTATAACATGCAATTTGTGGCACTATTTGCAAAGGAGGATGGTGGCCTTAAAAGCGTTAATAAATATTTTTTTTATATATTATATATATTATATAAGAAATATGTATATATAATAAATAATATATATTTAGTATATTATATTTATATAATAATATAATTACTACTATGATGTATTTTTTTATATACTACATAATATATACCTAATACTATTTAATGTGTGATATTGGTGTTGATAGTAGAGTTGTGGTGTGTGTGTGTGTAGTGTAACTACCATATAATCACAGAGGCCAGAAACTTGTCTGTACCAAAGTAGAGGACAGAATTAACCAATGAATAATTATTAAACAAGGAAAGAAAAACATCCTTACTATACCTATTAAGATAAACATATATAGATGAGCGCAATGATGTAGGCCTTTCTAAAACTAATGCATTAAATAGAAGTAATGGACAAAACGTATGGTGGGTAGTAGAGTTTTTCACAGATACAGTCGCGTGGTGCTGAAAAGTCAAAGAAAGAGAAGACTCCTAAATCTAATCTCGTGAACTCCGACCAACCATGATATCATAAGTATATGAATAATATTATTAATCAATATTTCAGCATCGAATTCATCGACGTTATCTATTAATAGATTGCTTATAGATATTTATTTTTTTACACTATGATAGTTTCTCTATTTTCTATCATTTAATATTTATAATTGACTCTTCTAGTTTGCCTGGAAATATTAGAAATAAATTTGAACGATTTACTCATGATAATATAACTCAATGCACCTATGACTCAAACACTCTACACATATACGTTCTTCTCTGTAGTCTAATAAGTCATGTGATATTTACAATCGTATAAATATCAGTACAAACCAATGAGAGCACTTCAACCATTCACTCTGTCTACATTCAGCAAAATAAATAAGTAATATTTTAATAATATAATACCAATATTATTAAATAAATAAACATTTTATATTTAACGATTTTAATTTTAATTGTCTGAACTCTAAAATAATCTTTTAGGCATTTGAAGAACATACTATTATATATTAATCGGAGATAGTTCTAACATAGAATATATAGACGCTCTAAATGGATTAAGCCTACTCAAATATAAAATTGAATAAGTGAAAAAATAACAATATTGATAATTAATCACATGAAATTTTTACTTATAATCAGTTAGTTTCCTTAAAGGATATGATAAATCAAACTTCTTTATATATTACTCATATAATAATAAATTATTGATCTAATAAAATGTATATAGATAAAATAATTATTTCTTAATATAGAATAATAATTAAAGTACTGATATATAAATTATATTAACATGATAAAAGTTTATTATTATAATAATTTTTTTTAAATCATCCTATAATTATAATATAAATACTCTCCAATATATGTATAACATTTCAATTATACACCTAAAAGTATAACGAAATTTAATAATATATTTTTTTAGGTGTATAGAGACCACCACAGCACACAGGAAAGTACCTAATTCGTATAATATAATTGACTCCACCGAAGGAAATACATTTATTCACTTAATACTTATGTCGTAAAGAATAAAATTCTCATGTGTAGAACTGTCTCTATTAATTGATTAGATACACATATACTAATATCGCAATCCTGTGTCATAATTTATTCATATATTAAATAATAACCCAGCGTGATTAATCTTACTTGTCTATTAAATTACTTAGATAACTTCAATTTCTTCAATTTTTTACAGTCTCTGATATTGGCAATAGGACGAAAGACTTTAATTTTTCAAAATTATAGATTGAGAACAACTTCTGAAATTTACAAACATATAAATAGAAGATTTCGTCATTATAAACATCTTTTGCTCTTCACCCATAAAGTTATGACAGCCCCTATATTATTATAGGATAGAATAGGAGTTATGGATGATGTTTTTACAAGACAAACAGTATTTGAAAAAATCTTACATGTTTCGTGAAACACAACATTCCTTATGCTGATTTATTTATCTTTAACTTTACTGTTGAAGGGTAAGAGAGGAGAGAGAGAGAGAGATGAGAGAAAGAAAAGATAGGTAAAGAGAGATAGACTGTAAAGAGCATACAATGTAAACATTGATCGTCTATTTTGTTACACAAGACAGTCAGTAATAAAAATGTTTGCATATATTAAAAAGTCGGTTTGTTTAATTTAAATCTGTAAGCGAATTTTGTGTGTGTGTTTGTGTGTGCGTAAATGAGCAGCACATATTGTACATAAATGAGAATTACTTTTAAAACTTCAAGTATTTTCCTAAATACATGTTACAAGCATGAAAAATCCGCCATGCTTAATTGATAAATAATCCAAAATACACAATAATATCCCAGATAAAACTCCGACGAACAATTTGATGATGAAAATCATCAATATCACAATAATAATTATGGTACTAAGAGACTTACGTTAGAAGCCACACAAGTAAATATACACTTTATGCATAAAACACATAAGAAGGGTTTATCCTTTAACTAATGTGAATGGAAGGTCATTATCCAAATTTTATTAAAGTTATCAGGACAAGCGTCTGCATTTGCACTTATAATAAAACACTATATAATGTAGAGCTCAACTAAATATAACTCATTCATACACAAACGATATTACATAATTCCGATTTTCATACAGCGCCTTTGCAGCGGTAGATAGTACTCTCAATATATAACACACCACACTATAAATAATGAATTACAATGTGCTAACACAATGTTTAAATTTTTGAACCAAAGTTAGGATAATAGTTGATTCTATAGAGCTTCGATTGAATCATGCAAAATAGGCTGACTTAAATTCTTAAGTACGAGGGGTACAGTGGAAAATTTTTCCCCTTGATTCCGTTTTTTCCTTCACGTAGAAGCTTTTGTGGCAAAGCCCCGTAAAAGTGATAAGAATCCAGCTTTTTGTGCAAAAATTATAAGTTTATATATAAAAAATAACCTTCATATACAAATAATATAAATTTGAAATATATCTATAAAAGAAATTATTAAATTGATTATTACTAGAATATTCACGGTCTTTTTTTATTAATTCCCACGAGGCATATACTCTCAGCTGTTCGTTAAATGATTATATAATTTAATTTAAAATTCAATTATTCAAAATAGATACCGGTTGCACTAACCGCCTGAAGACACACATGTGATTTGGTAATAAACAGAAGCAGAAATTTAATTATGCAATACACATCAAACCACTATTAAATGAGGTAAATCTTGTAAGCTTAAATAAATCGTTTACATGCCCCTCAGACAATCAAACACTTTTGTTCCATTTAATTCCTTTAATTAAGTTCAACTTTTTTAATATAGTCTTACTCATAACGCAATAGCGGCACATCTTTACATAAAACATAGAGGTTTGTCTCTAAATTTGATGTACAAACCCCATTTTGATCATCTGAAAACTTCTTCTAAAAGATATAAAAAAGAAGATCAAATAAATATTATCTCCTCTACACAATAAATTTTCTATAACAAGAAGTTTTCTGACCTCTAAATTACATTCAAAATATAGTTTAAAAATTTTCACATGACATATAATTAAAATAGTTGTTTCCTAAATATGTTCCTATATATATATAGTCTATAATGGTAAGCATATTTCCCGATAAATTATATAATCTAATAAAGAAACGAAGGTCTTCTAATGATCTTATAATTTGAAATATATTCTAAAAACAATTATTTATTAAGTTATTTTTGTTTAAAAATTTTAACTAAATAAAATTTAAATAATAAAAAAAATAAAAAATATATTGTATTAATATATATAATATATATATTTATAGTATATATGTAATAAAATATTGATAACATACAAGATTTAATATATTGGATAACTTTTAAATTAAATTATAAAAGTTATTAAAAAGACTAACAAATATAATATATACCTTTAAAATGGTTAAAATAAATAAAATTTTCATGTTGAATTTCCTATATTTTTTAAAAAAAATATAAAAAACTGACAACCACCAGGATTTCAAACAGAGATCCTATTTTGTTTTGCATAAAGTAAATAATAATAAATAATAACTCAATAATATAATATAATAATACATTAATAATAATAATAATATTATAATACATATTTTACACATATATTTAAATTCATTAGAGAATAATAATAATTTAAATATTAATAAATAATAATGATATATATTATATATACTAATAAGAATATTAATAAATAAATGCTAAATAACTAAATAATAATAATAATAATAATAAATCACTAAATAATTAAAATAATAAAATAATTTATCATAATAATTAATAATAATAATAATAATAAATAGTAATTCTCCCTTATTAAAATTCTTATTTTTTAACATTTAATATTATTCTAATTATAAGATCAATACGCATATTTAAACAGGCATAATATTATTATATACTATTATATTTTATTATTTATTTATCTCATTATTCTTTTCATTATATATTAAGTATATATTCACTCTTATTATTAAATATTATTATCTATTATTATTAATTTTTTAGTTATTTATAATATTTTTCTTACTAGTAACTACGTATTTTTTACACTTAAAATTTAATATGCACTTATTTATTATTATTTTATTGCCATTGCATTAAATTTTAATTATTTACTCTAATTATTATATGATATAAACTCTTATAATATTTAACTTTTATTATTATTATAATAATAATATAATAAGAGCCGAGTTTTTATTACAACAATGTTAGCAAGACATATATCTACTAATAAGACTCATACGGATGATCACGCCAGAAGTTTAAAATTCACACTTGACAGATTTGAATTTTATAAGAAAGCAGAAATTTCACGAATGTCGTTTGATATGGAGGCAGTCATTTATTCATTGCTCTTTTGATGTACTTGAACATCGAAATTCTCCTTTTTTTTGATTTTAACACTTTCTCTCCAACAGATTTATTTCGATGGAATAATAAAACAAAGAACTTTCTCCTCTACAATGTCAACAATATTTTTTTTTTAATACTTTTCGTCTGTCTATGTTTATAAAATGCATAGTTTATATATATTATATACTATAAGTATTAAATATTATATTATATATATGTATATATATTATATAATTAGTAATATGAATAATATATATTTATATTATATATATACTATATATATTAGGCAACTATAAATTAAATTTCTTGTTTCGCTCGGATGCATTAATAAAAATATTTGGAAATAAAAATATAGAAAAAGTAATTTTAAAAAAAGTTTATAAATAATATAATTATATATATATAGTATATATATTTATTTATAATATATTAATTATATATACGATATATGATTATATATATTTTATTATATATATATCCTAACTCACTTCAAAATACTCACTATAATGTATAAATATATATATAATAATATATATATATTATAATATTATATATATATATAAATAAGTGTTGTCTTTATGTGTTTTGATAAACAAATATTGCTGTGACTCTAATTGACTACTCTATCATGATATTAATAAGCCTACTTACACATCTAAGCAGTATGATTCTCTTTAAGGCGTTTCATAATTGATTTGGATAAGAAATATATCAAAACGAAGATACAAGATAAATTTTTCCTTTCAACTTTACGATAATATATTTTGCTCAAATTTGCTTCCAAAAAGAGAAGACAATCTCTTTCTAGACGTGATATTGAGGTAATAATTATTTTCAATCTCTCATCTCTGGATACAAGGTTGTCTGCCTCTTTTCGTTTCTTGTAAGATATACAATTAAAGTGAAGTGCTATATTATTCTCTGTAGCATTATAGTGTCCGTGTTCACACATGAAATCCGGTCAAAATTACTGTGTTTTTTTTAATGTTTTCCAGTTTTTCGTAACCACTATTTTATCTTTGCAAATAATAATGTTAGTTTTCCAAGTAACTGGTGAATACAATTAGAAATAATATAAAATACCAATTTGAGAAAATTTTATGCTCCTGTTTAATTTCATTTGGATTTTCAGAGGATGTCAAAATCTCGATAGTGATTCATTAGTGCGAAAAACATGTTTTTTTTATCTTATAATCACGTTTATGATCAACTATAAAATATATAATTCGGTATTATTAGAATAAATAATATTTATTTATTACTTAAAAAAATATACGTGTATATATATATAACTTATATTTATATTTATATTAATATATATATATATATAGTAAGTTTATTACTATTAATAAATATTATATGATTAATATAATTAAATGTAAATATATATATTATCTATATATAATAATAGCAATATAAGACATAAAAAAAATCGCATAGATCTAAGGACTCTTTATACTGTAGTTTTATTGCTTTAGGTCTAGTGATTGTAGAATATTGTTAAACTACTCAAGAAAATGTATAGAATGTTCTATGTTTATTTTTCATCGAAAATGAACTCATATAAGAATCGTCCCTTGAAATATTAGCGAAGAAAAACTATGGCCTATAAATCTAAAACGACATTATACACTCTCTCTCTATCTTACTGAGAAATTATGCAACCCAATGCCGACTTGTGTTGGCCAGAATTCATATTTTATATATTGCTTAACTCATTTTCTGTTTCCTTTTTCATACTCAGTTATTTCTTTTCCCTTCAGTTACGTTAGGATGATACGTTTGATTTCGTGACTCTACATTATTCTTAATTATGCCTCATAAATTGACGAAGATAAGGTCGAATAATATCGATAGTTTTTATATAGTATGAGGTCCAGACCACCAGTACTGAAGATAACAACATCATTCTTAAGAACTAAAGAATTAATATCGTTTTATTTTTATAAATATGATGGTTTAGTTTCTATATGTCTCTGTTGGGTATTTCAAAAATAGTGTCAGAATGATTTGAATTAATTTGTTTATAAAAAGCATAGAATTTATCTAGGTATAAATTCCTGGTAAAGATGTATGCTTGAAATTTACATCTTACACTGTAAAACTCTACAAAAATTGCAAAAAAAATCTTTAGATAGACATTTTAGACTTAGTGTTGAAATAAATTTTTTTGCAGTCTATGGATATACCTTTTTGAGATATCTTTAGGCATGCAATGCCGTCTGTCAAAAATAGATTATATAATCGAAGCTAGAGATTTTCATTGCTTTGACACATAGAGAGAATATACTAGTTGTTCAGGTAGTCATTAATAAAATGAATTTGTGTAGAAAAGAAAAAAATTGAACAAATTTAGAAAAAGATAAAAAGAATTGAATACGTCCTCAAAAATCATACCTGCTCTCTAATCCTCTGTGATAATAAAATTTCAAAATGTTGTAGATAATACTGATACGTGACGATCATATTTAGTTTTCATCTGTGAGTGTTAATATTGTAATATTAAAAATTGTAGTTTTTAAGAGTTTTTATATTTTTAGGGAAAATTTAAGAAAAAAGCGTATTTTTAGAAGTTAAAAATTTTTATTTAAAAACAGGTTTCACAACTAATGAAATAATTTTGGTAATATAAAAACAATTTGAAATTCTTTCGATTAAAAACGTCAATTTTTTAAAGACACCTAAAAAACTATTATAAATTCTTTGATCTGCTTTTTGAAATTGCATGTAATGAATGACAGTCGATTTCTTCAAATGCCTTAATATATGAGAATAAAAAACAAACTTCAATTTAAAGAATTACCATAAATACAATTTAAATTTAGGAAAATTTAGGAAAAATCGTACTTTCTAAGAGTTCTAAATTTGTATTGTGAAAATTTAAGAAAAAAGCCTATAAAATTTTAAAGTTTCAATGTTTTTTATTAAAACAGTTTTTTTTTTCAAAACTAAGAAAAATATTTGTAAAACAAAAACAATATTGATAGATTACATTAAAAGACATTAGTGAGGACATCTAAAACTATAAAAATTCACTTTTCCAGGTTTTTAAATTGCATTTTCTACAAACACAGCATCTTCTTGTAATGGTCGCATAAATACTGGCAAGACTCAAATTTTAAGATTTTGACAAAATTAAATTGTGAAATGGTTGAAATCTAGGAAAAATCTTACTTTTTTAAAGAGTTTCTAAATTGAAAAGAGGATAAATTTAAGAAGAGTAAATTTTAGAATTTAAATTTTTACTTAAACAGAGTTTTTCACACCTAATGAAATATTTGGGTATATAAAAAAACAAAAATATTGACATGTCTATTTGAACCATTACGTCAAGTATTTTTAAGCAACACCATTCCTGTATACTCTTTTGAAAATTTTACATTTTGCAGGAAACACAATATTATGTCTTCAAATGATTAAAAATAATGTTAAAAAAAAGTTATTTTAAAGATTTCCAAATTTAATTTCAAAAATGTTGAAATTTGGAAAAAATCGTACTTTTAAGTTCCAAATTTTGTAATGTAATATTTTAAGACAATGTGGTAATATTATAAGTTAATAAATTGTTGTGAAGACAGGTTTTTCAACAATTTTTTTATTATATTTTGGTAATCTAAACAAATATTGAAAGTTTCATTAAAAAACGTCAAATTTAAGACACTAAAAACTCTATAATAAATTCGCCTTTTCTCGCTTTTTAAAAATTGCATTTTTCAAAAACATGTTAATTTTTTTTCAAAAGCGAAAATCCCGTAAAAAAAAACTCACTTTTTTAAAGATTTAAAAAATATTTCAAATGTTGAAATTTAGGAAAATGTTATAACATTTAAGAAATTTGTTTACAATTTTTTATAGAAAAAAAATGTTCGGAAAAATGAAAATTATAATGTTGTTTGATACTAAAAACAAAAGTAAGCTTTGCAATTTAAGGAAAATATTTAGTAAGTAAAAACAAATATTGAAATTTTTCATTTAAAAAAAACGTCAATTTTCAGACACCTAAAACTAATTAATAAATTCGCTTTTCTGGCTTTTTGAAAATTGCATTTCAATGAAAACATTCACATTTTTTCAATAATGCTGAAATACCGTTAAACCAATTTTAAGAAATTACAAATAATTTTCAAAAATGGTTGAAAATTTAGGAAAAATTTCGTACTTTTAAGGTCTAAATTTGTAATCGTGTAAAATTTTAGGCCAAAAAGCGTTAATTTTTAGAAGTTAAAAATTTTTTTTTTTAACTAGTTTTTCCACAACTAATGAAATTTTCGGTATATAAAAACAAATATTGAAAATTTTCATTAAAAAAGCGTCAATTTAAGAAACACCTCAAAAACAATTAATAAATTCCTCTTTTCTGCTTTTTTGAAATTGCGTTTCAAAGAGAAACACTTTATTTTTTTCAAATGCTGGAAATACGTTAAAAACTCAATTTTAGATTTGAAAAAATTTCTAAATGTTTAAATTTTTGGAAAAATCGTAACTTTAAGAGTTCTAATTTTGTAACGTGAAAATTTAGAAAAAAGCGTAATCTTTTAGAAGTTATAAATTTTTCCAATTAAAAAACAGGTTTTTTCACAACTAATGATATAATTGTGGTATTATAAAACAAATATTTGAAATTTTCCAATTAAAAAAAGTAATTTAGACACTAAAACCTATTCATAAATCAACTTTTCTGCTTTTTGATAAAAAACATTTCAATGGAATCACATTTATTTTTTTCAAAATTTCTGAAAATACGTTAAAAACTCAATTTAAGATTTAACTAAATAATTTAAATGTTGAAATTTTAGGAAAATCCGTCTTTTTTTAAAGAGTTCTAAATTCGTAATGTGAAAAATTTAAGAAAACGGTAATTTTAGACATTTAAATTTTTTTTATTAAAACAGGTTTTTTCTCACAACTAATGAAAAATATTTGGTATATAAAACAAATTTGAAATTTCATTCAAAAAACCTTCACTTTAAAGAAACTAACATTATTAAAAAAAATTCTCTTTTCTGTCTTTTGAAATTTGCATTTCAATGAACACATTATTTTTTTCAATGGAAAAAAGATGTTGAGTCCTGTCTCTTAGCTTTCTCCAAATAATTGTCAATTTTTAAATTTTAGGAACAATCGTACTTTTAAAGAGTTCTATTTGTAAATGTGAAATTTAAGAAAAGCGTTAATTTTTAGAAAGTTTATAATTTTTTCATTAAAACAGGTTTTTCACAACTAAATTGAAATATTTGGTATATAAAACAAATATTGTAATTTTTCTTAAAAAACGTCAATTTTAAGACACTTAAACAATTAATAATTCTCTTTTCTGCTTTTTGAAAATTGCAAATTTCAATGCAACACATTATTTTTTTTTTCAAATGCTTGAAAATACCGTTAAAACTCTACAAATTTTAGATTTTTAAATAAATAATTTCAAATGTTGAAAGTCAGTAGGAAAAATTCGTACTTTTAAGAGTTCTAAAATTTGTAACGTTAGGAAAAAAATTTAAGAAAAAAAGCGGGTAATTTTAGAAGTTAAAATTTTTTATTAAATAACGGTTTTTCACAAACTTAATGAAAAGTATTTGGTATATAACAAATATTGAAATTTCATTAAAAAAACGTCAATTTTTTACACCTATAAACTGAATGAAAATTTTTCTTTTTTTGCTTTTTGGAAAATTGTGATTTCATTGAAACACATTAATTTTTTTCAAATGGCTGAAAAATACCGTTAAAAATCAATTTTTAGATTTTACAAAACCAATAATTTCAAAATGGTTGAAAATTTAAGGAAAATCATAGTTTTAGGAGTTCTAATTTGGTAATGTGAAAATTTTTAAAAAGAAAAAGCGTAATTTAAGAAGTTTAATTTTTTATAAAAAATAGTTCTAGATACGTAATTACCTTCCTTTTGTATTAAAAACAAATATTGGAGACTTTCATTATTAAATTAATTTTAGACAACCAAAACTATTAATAAATTCGCTTTTCTCTGCTTTTTTGATATTGCATTTTCAATGAAACACATTATTTTTTCAAATGCTGAAAAATCCCGTAAAACTTCAATTTTAAGATTTACAAATTAAATTTCAAATGGTTTGATAATTTTAGGAAAAAATCGTACTTTTTTTAAGAGTTTCTAATTTGTAATGTTTGCAAATTTAGAACAAGGCTTTAAATTTTAGAAGTTAAAATTTTTATAAAACAGGTTTTTTTTCCAAGAGTGAAATTATTTGGTATAATAAAATAATAAATTGAAATTTCCATTTAAAAACGTCAATTTATTTTTCCTAAAAATATTCTATAAATTCCTTTTCTCTCGAGTCTTAACTGGAAGGATTTCAATTGAAACCTACATTAAATTTTTTTCAAATGCTGAAATAACCGTTAAAAACTCAAATTTTAAGCTCCATAAATAATTAAAATTTTGTTGAAAATTTTTTAGGAAAAATTGGTACTTTTAAGAGTTTAAAAATTTGTTATGTGAATTTCGAAGCAAAAGCAAGTCACATTTTTCAAAGTTGATAATTTTTTTTAATTAAAACAGGGTTTCACAACACCAACTAATGAAATATTTTGGTAATATATTAAAACAAATCTTATAATTTCATTTAAAAAATCACTTCTTTCTTCAGACACCTAAAATCTATTTATTAAATTCACTTTTCTGCTTTTTGAAATTGCATTTCAATGAAACACATTATTTTTTCAAATGCTGAAAATACCGTTAAAAACTCAATTTTATGATTTAACAAATAATTTTCAAACAAGTGAGAAAATCCTTGACAAATCGTACATATTTTAAGAGTTCTTAATTGGTAAATGGGTGAAAATTTAAAAGAAATGGGTAATTTTAGAAGTTAAAATTTTTTTATAAAGCAGGTTACTCCACAACTAAATTAATAAATTTTGGTATAAAAACAAATATTGGAAAATTTTCAAATCTAAAAAACGTCAATTTAAGACACTAAAACTATTAATAAAAAGTCGCTCTTTCTTGCTTTTTTAAAAGTGGCCATTTCAATAAAACATTTATTTTTTTTTCAAATGGCCTGAAAATCCCGCAAAAAACTTCAAGTTTTTTAAGAATTACCAAATAATTTCAAATGTTGAAATTTAGGAAAAATCGTACTTTTAAGAGTTCTAAATTTGTAATGTGAAAATGTAAGAAAAAGCGTAATTTTAGAAGTTAAATTTTTTTATTAAAACAGGTTTTTCACAACTAATAATTTCTTATTGGTTATAAAAAACAAATTATTTTGAAATTTCATTAAATAAATCATTCAGCACTAAAAACTCTTAATAATTTCGCTTTTCTTGCTTTTGAAAATTGTAGTTGAATGAAAACATCAATTTTTTTAAAAATGCTGAAAAAAAAATGTTAAAAACTCAATTTTAAGAATTTACCAAATAAATTTTCAAATGTTGCAAATTTTAGGAAAAATCGTCTTTTTAAGAGTTATTACCTTTGTAATGTTGGAAAAATAAGAAAGGGTAATTTTAGAAGTTAAAATTTTTCATTTAAAACAGGATTTTCACAACCTACTGAAATATTTGGATTATAAACCCAAATTTATTCAATTTTCAATTTAAAAACGTAATTTAAGGTACCAGTATATAAATTAATAAATTCTCTTTTCCTGCTTTTTGAAATTGCTGAATTTAAATGAAACACATTAATTTTTTCAAATGCGAAAATACCGTTAAAAAAAAAACTCAATTTTAAGATTGACCAAAAAAAATTTCCAAATGTTGAAATTTAGGAAAATCATACTTTTAGAGTTCTAAAATTTGTATGTGAAAATTTAAGAAAAAAGCGTAATTTTAGAAG
>JABUQX010107345.1:0-7500 GCA_015478945.1 Trachelipus rathkii
TTCAATATATATATATATATATATATATCAGCGTCCCGAAAAGCAACATGCATGTAGCAAAAAAACTATAACAGCTGGAAAATAAATAACATTTTATTAATCCGGAGACATTTTATCGATGAAATTAAAAAAAAAAATAACTTTTGAGAAAAATTTAAATTGTTAAAAATGTTGGAGAAAACTGATTATTGGTATTATCGTTTTGAGGAAGAACGAAGAACTCCTGGCGCTCCGAGAACGCCAAAGTTGCCAAATATTGATTTTTTTAACTAAACGATACCCCAAAGGTAAAACAAAAATGGACAGAGTCGGGGTTTCTTGGGGTCTACCGGGGATGACGGGGAGTCCGTCCCCCCTCTGTCCACCATCAGCTCGAACCCCCCTAAAAAAGAAAATAAAAAAAATTAACATTCTCCAGAGCATAATAAAAAAAATTGGTAACTCTTGCTCTCATACTACTGCCGAAATGAAAGGTTATTGAGAGAGAATACGCTGCCAGACCTAATATGATGCTCTAATATTTAGGTGTTATTAATAAATATTTGAGTAAAATTTTTTTGTTTCATCGATGAAATTTATTGCTGAAATCAAAAATGTTATTCATTTGCTGTAGCTATTATAGTTTTAGTTCCATGCATGGGGCTTTCGGGATGCTGACCATATATATATATATATATATATATATATATATATATATATATATATATATATATATATATATATATATATATATATATATATATATATATATATATATATACCCTAAAAATCTTTTTTTTTGCATTTATTCATCGGAATTTTTTTTTTTTTTTGTATTTTCCCCATTTAGGGGGGCTCAGCCGACAGGGGACAGGGACGGGTCAATTCTCCTTCCATCCATCCATCTCCATTTCCATCCTTCCTTCCTCCATCCACTCTTAATTCCATATTTCTTTATTCATAAAGATTTTTAAAATTCTAATAATTTTTACTTACTCTTTCCATATTATATATATATATATATATATATATACTCTCTCTCTTTCTCTATATATATATATATATATATATATATACTCTCTCTACCTCATCTCACTCTAACTATATATATATATATATATATATATATATATATATATATATATATATATATATATATATATATATGGCTACGGAGCCTATAAATTTTTTTCCGACACCGGCTCCATTTTAAAATTACCCGGCTCAGACTCTAGGATTTTAAAATTACCTGGCTCCGACTTCTGAATTTTAAAATTACCCGGCTCCGACTCCGAATCCTGCATTTTAAAATTGTTCGGCTCCGGCTCCTATTTATAATTCCTTCTCCATTTACACTTATAAAATGATTAATTCTCTCGTACAAAATATTTAGGGTAAGATCGAAATGAATGTTTATAAATGACATCTTTATTAACTTGGGATTAAAAACTTAGAAAGTATTTTATAGAAAATAAGATTATTAAGAAATGCAAAAAAGAATGATTTCCTTTCTTCCTAAATTTTAATATAATTCATCTTTGAACGATGAACTGCCTGTACATTTACATAATATAACTTTATTAAAAAAAATTTTTATTTATTTTTTATAAAAACGCAACAAATTATATTTTCATCCTACATCTTTCATTCCCCTCTGTTTTTATATGTATTCTCATTTTATTCCATTCCATATACTCTCTTTATATATATATATATATATATATATATATATATATATATATATATATATATATATATATATATATATATATATATATATATATATATATATATATATATATATATATATATTTTATATATATATATATATATATATATATATATATCACTTTCCTAAATTGTAAAATAATTTGTCTCTGAAATGCCTGAGCATATGTAATATAAATTCATTCAAATCAATTGTTTCTTAAAAATAAAACTTCTTCAATAAAACCTTCCTTTAGCGGTATCTTTGGATCCGATTTTATTATTTTTAAAGCAGAAAATAAGCTCTCAACATTTACTTGAATAGGAGGCAAAGCCGTAATTGTGTAAGTGGCATCTTGCAAAATTTTAGGATAACTAGAGATCGTCTCTTTAACTGTTAACTTTGATTTCCGGTCGATTTTCATTATTTCATTTAATTAATGCCTTATGGAATTCTACTCTGTATTTTTAGGTTGAAAGTCTTTTAATGGTAGATTGTCTTTTCTCAATCGCTTTTCTGCATGCTCCAATTGGTCCCATTGTTTGTCAAATTTGACTTCATCTTTATCTGACAAAATACCACATGAGTTGATTCATGAAACTGCCAAACTATCTGACTCCGACCCAAATTTCGGTTCGATAGTGTTATTCATTTTAAGTCCTAGTTCACAAAGAGCAGCATTCCTAGCTTATAATATCAGATCTTCAGTTCTGAGGAAGATTCTGAACTATGGACCAACAAAGATGACCGACAAAAAAAATATTATGTTTTCAGTTAACATTCTCCCCTTCTACGGAATGTTTTTGAAATTTGCTAAAATCCCTTCTCTATAAATTTTTCTTGCAGTTGTCTAGACTCTTATTGAATATTTTTTGTTGTAAATATGTATTTTAATTATTCTTTGAGGGTTTCGATTTGTTCCCACTGACTATCGGAGAGAGAAAGTTCAGAAGTTCCGGCAGACATCATAATAATATAGTCTTTTAGTTGCAGAAGCTTTTCGAGCATAAGACATTTACTTCCCCATCTTGTCTCTTGATATAAGATTGACACTTTTCCAGCTTGACATTTTGGGGTACGTGCTGCTTTTGTTATTTGTCTCTCCTTGCTTATAAGTGTATAGGTATTGTGGAGGGCACCACGCACTGCTAACTGTAAATTATGAACTCCACACCTCATGTGCTCAATGTTCACGTCATCGGAACATAATCTTCTCATGGTATTATGAAGCTTATTCTGAAAACAATTATTACTTCTTCGTTTTGATATTCAATAAAATCAGTATCACATTTACCAGCTTCCTGTTCCTCATCGTCCTTATTTAATTTTTCAATCGTACTGATCGTGTTTGATGCGTTATCCGTAACTGAGCTAATTACTTGCCTCTTATTATTTCAAATTCTTTTAAAACGTCAATAACAAGTTCTTGGATATATTCGCCGAAATGTCGCGATTTGGTATCCCTTCCTGCTAACGTTTTAGTAATATTGATTTTATCTTCGTCCACATATCTAACATTAATAGCAAAATGACTTAGCTTTACCCTTGTGCAAGCAACCGTTTTTAAATGCACAAAGCCTCCCTTTAATCAACATGTTTTTTGTTTTGTTTTTTTTTGCTTATCCGCTAATTCTTAAGAATTATTTTACGAATATTTTCCCGGTCTAAAGTGGCTTCCAGTTTCGAAGTCATGACTCCACACAGTGCTTTAAATCTAGGTCTTTGCAAAAAAAACTCAATGGGTCACTTACTTTAACAACTATTATAATCAATTGTATTTTGAATTTTTCACTTCACATTGGGAACAAGCTTTTGACAATTGAAAAAAGTATACCCACTCTTTTCTGAGTTATTGAAAATAAAGCTTTATCCTGAACAGCTTTTGATTCATCTTTCTTTTTAACAATTGCAGCAATATCTCGATAAGCGCGTTTTAAATGTAGCATTAACTTGAAGGATCCAGTAGATGTATTGTGAACCCCAAGAGTAAAACTTGTGGTTTGGTAAACTCATCATGCATGATCGAACTAACTGATTCCCATCAACTGTGTTAACTATTTCATATTGACAAATGTAAATACTTTTATCTTCGGAGCGAGTATAATACTCAAGCACATGAGATGTTTTCGATTTTAGTTTAGTTGATATGATTTTTCTAAGGATATTAAACCTAATTAAATAAAGTGGTCAATAGAAGTATTAAACCTTATTTATTATTGAATAATAAATATACATAGGCAAAGTTCTGAAAAAGATATATATATATATATATATATATATATATATATATATATATATATATATATAATATATATATATATATATATATATATATATATATATATATATATATATATATATATAAAAAACACGCTTAGTCTGCAATAACATTCACTCAAAACACTCAAAGTTCCAAACTATAGAACTATCTAAGAACTGGAGGTGATATTCTCAATTATTATTATTATTATTATTATTATTATTATTTTGACATATGTAGAAAAAAACTATTCACAGCAATACGAGACAACACTATCACAAGCACGAACAGATAGCTACTGATCGCCAACCAGGATTGCCAGGTTATTTGAACAACTTTTAGATACATGATAAAATGAGCAAATATATATATATATATATATATATATATATATATATATATATATATATATATATATATATATATATATATATATATACTATATATATATATATATATATATGGGAAGTAATTGAGCAGGGGGGGGGGCACTTGCCCCCCTTAAATCTTGGCGAAAAAAAAAATAGACCTTATATGTTTGCCAGACGACGTTTTGGGTTTATTAGTAGAAAAAACTGAAAAAGATACGAGTACATCAGTCGATGAATAATGAAAGTAATTACTATTACTAACGTATAAACATACTTTTTTCTATAGTTTTAATGTGTTTCGTTTTCATATTGGCTTGATCAACTAGCTGTGTGCTTTTGTACAGTCTCTCCCCCTCTCCTCCTCTCTCTCCTCTCCTCTTTCAGTATATATATATGTATGTGTGAACTTCAGATGGAAATGTAAATCTTCGGATAGTCAGGATATTTAACCTAATTTTTAGCACAAAGAAATCCACAAATCCCACCTTTTAAGAGACCTTGTAAAATATTTTTTTTTTAGAAATAAATAGGTTAAAACCATTTTTATATATTTAATGAAAAAACAAATAATTTGGTGAGGAGCCTACTCATAAAATTCTTTCTAAATTTTAAACGTTTCGTTAGCATTTTGTCTTACGCTCGATAAGATAAATCTTATTTTTCATTAAAGAACGGTTTCGTGCCAAAACGACCGCGAATTCTCAGAAACTTGTTTACATGAAATCAGCTGTTTTGCAGAAGTAGAAACACTTATGATGAACTTCAAGTATTTGGAGGGTATTATTATGAAAAGGAAGAATAATGATGGTTTCAGAATATTTTACATTTTTGGAGACTAATAAAAAAAAAAAGGAAGGAGAGATTTTTGCCCTTTCTTCCTTACTCTTAAGGTAATTTTTCAGTGTTTGTAATATATATATATATATATATATATATATATATATATATGTGTCAGGAGTCCGTCTAAAGTCATTAATAAAAATTGATTCAGTGTAGAAAAATAAAAGGAAAAAAATTTCATATTTCTTTATCTCCAACATTTTCTTTGTTTACATTTTTCGTAGAACGTGCTTACGGTAAGGTAGGGAAATAGCAATCTTACGAATTTGTCAAAATTCTTACGTTTTGGTGAGAATATTCTCAAATTTTTCTTAAAATTTGACAAAACGAACGATTTTTTTGAGAACGTTCTTATTTTTCGTAAGAATTCGTAAGAATATTGCCAAAACGAAAACGGCTTTATTTATATTTTTGGAATAACTTTCTTAGTATATTGTCGGCGAGAACAAAGCCTACATGTACTCTTAAAATTACGCATTAGACCGTTAGGCCTTTTTAAAAAGCCTATTTAAACTCCCATTATACGTATTATTAGACTAAAGTTCATCATTCTATATAAGGCCTACTTACTTAACTTTAAAATTTTTCTTTTAATTACTTGGTATATTGTCGGCCTACATATACCTATATCATTGTTACAAATTATTATAGGCATTTTAGCAAAATTGCCTACTTTAAACTATTGCAAATATTTATATTAGGATGAAGCAAATTAAATTTCATTGAAATTTATTTATTCAACATTTGCTGAATAACTTTTTTTTTTGGCGAAGAGCCAACTTAATTATTTATCTACTCATTCTGCCTACATCGAACCTTCACAAAGTATTTTTTTTAAACTATTTTATATTACTTTACATATTTAGTATATTATTGTCTAGTGTGCCTACTTACAATTTATTTGTAGTTTTAGTGAGGCATTTCTTCTTTTTTAATATTTGTACACAATTTTTAATATTTACTTAAATTTTCTTTGGATTTTCACATTATTGACCGTCCTTTTCACGCCTTACATTTATTTGGCGTATTTCTTATTAAATATTTACTCTGACATTTCTGATTTAGTTTGTCATCTATTGTTGAAAAAAACTTTTAAACTTTCATAGCATGTAGATTGATATATTTTTTTAAACTAGTTTTTCACAATTGTGTTTAACATATTTGAAAATTGCTTGACCATAATACGGTTCCTTTTTTATAACTGAACTTTCACAGGGCGAGCGATTGTCCCTTTTGATATTCTGCCATTCACAAGCAGTACTTGGCTCTCTACGATTGCAAATAATTTTTTTTTTCTAAGAAGTTTTTTTAGTAAACTTTTGTTAGTTTTGTTAGGTTTAATACTTACATATAGTTAATATTAAGGTATTATTTTTAAGACTTGATTATTCTCTTGGCCTCAACGAGAGGCTTCAAATTTGATCATGGCATCTCCACCCTCAGTCAAAAATAAAACGCCGACATGGAGACTTGAAGGTTGGGGACAACCAAAACATAAGGAAATTCTTTTTCAAGTTGTGCCACCAAGTCTATTCTTGAATCCGAAAGAGTCTTTGGTAGTCAAGATCCAGACATGGATAAATTAATTTCCCTTTGTCAGAAGTTAACACTTGACAACGAGCTTAATTTTACTTTTTCCCACCAATATTTTTTACGTCGGATATTTGCCTTGTAATCAACACTATTGTTTCCTTAATTAAAATGATTCCACTCTTTCTGTACTTCAATCTCTTTCTTTTATTATTCTCCATTTTTCTTCTAATAACCTTTTGTATCCATTAAAAGTTATTCATTTTTCTAATTTCTCTATTGTTGTAACTTCTACGCTCCTCCCAAATTCCGATTCTTTCTTCCATCCTCAACTAGGATTTTACCACATAATGGTAGGATATACCAGCAACTTATTTTTCTCCACTTGTGTTTTACACAAACCTAGTTAAGCAGTTCGCGATCACTGGTCACTCCACTAACCCAGGTATGTTTGTGAATACTTTTTTTATTAAATCATGTGTTTCCTATTATCATATCTCTAGCAGCACATAATTCCAACAGCTTATCCATTTATCCAATATACTGCGGCTATATATCGTTTCAAAAAATTTTATACATATATTCTTTTTTACAGCGGTTTTGACTGTATATATATATATATATATATTATATATACTCGTCAAAATTAACGCACCACAAGGGTACGTGGCGAAGGAAGGGTAGGAAAGGTTGAAGAACACAGAGACATTTTATTGGACAATGACAACATGGTGGATTCCTCCCCAGAACCGTAGGTTGATAGTGTGAGGCCAAGGTCCAGCCAAAAGGTCTCGCAGTAGGGTTCAGAGGTT
>JABUQX010107345.1:15000-19064 GCA_015478945.1 Trachelipus rathkii
CGCCTCCATGCCAGAAAGAATTACCTATCGCTTTGCACACTCCGAGGGACTCTTTCCACGGAAGATGTAGTCATTCCATGGGAAATCAAAGATGTTCAGACCTGTTAGCAGCACCGAAGTGCCAAAAACATTTTCTCGCCGTAGGCGGGGTCTTTCCTGCGGAAGACTTGAAGAGATAGGGCATAAAACATAGATATGAGAGTGATCCGAGGAACCTAGAGCAGGAAAGAATTTAACAGAATAAGGAGAAGGATTAGAGATTAGGAAAAGGTCTAGAATGTTGGGTTCATCTCAAAGACGATCAGAGATACGAGTAGGAAGTTACAGTAGCTGCTCGAGGTAATTCTGAATAGAAAAGTCGTAGCAAGCTCATCAACTTTATCTTGAGAATTAGAGGAAAGCAATTGGCCGTGGTGAACGTTGAAATAAACCAAGAATGATGATTTCAGAGAAATGTGAAGAAAAGAGAATATGTGTTCTAATTTTTTATGACAATTTAGCTTGAGCCATTAGGTAGAATATTTGGAAAACTCCAAATCAAAGACACGTGCATACATTGGCACAACTGGCTTTGGCTGAAAATTGAGGGAAGAAAGAGTAGGAGTCAGCAGAGTAGAGCTTGAAGTCAGAACACTCAAAAACCTAAATTTCGGTTAGGAATAAGAGATAAGGTTTAGAGGAGGAGAGGTGATGTTCATCAAAATGAAAATAAGATTTAAAACCGAGAAGGTTGCGAAAATTTATGAAGAAATGAGACAGTACATCAAAATAGGCCGGCAATTCCTTGACGGCACCAACTCCATCACCGGAGGCCATCAGTGGTCTTTAATGGTGATGAGGGTAGCTGAATAAGGGGTTATTTTTGGAAGCCACCTCTACAGGCTTCTCCAAGACTAATCGCGTGGCTGCCATTTTATATTATTTTTTCTTTTCTTTTTAAGATGTATGTGATGTCTGTAAATGCATTTTATGGTATGTGATAAAGGAGAGCTTACTCCAATGTAAGAAGATGTGGATATCAGGCATACAAAATGGGACCATTTTGGGCACTCTAGAGCCATGGGATGTACTGTAAGACTCCATATATGCCCAATTGTGGGTAATCTCATCGTTTCAGGAGCACCACTTCCCTTTGATATATATATATATATAATACTATATATATAATATATATATTATTAATATATATATAATATATAATATATATATATATTATATATATATATACTATATATATTATATATATAATATATATATATATCGGTTGCTAAAATGGCCTGCGGTGCGGTGCGCATTGCAAAAGAGACGGTGCCGTGTGGTGCAGTGGGCGGGTGTGGTGGCGGTGCGGTGCTGGTGCAGCGACCTCCCGGTGCGGAGCGGTACGGTGCGGTGCGGTCCGGTGGTCGCCAACACTAATATATATCTATATATATATATATATATATATATAATAATAATATATTATATATATATATATATATATATATAATATATATATATTATAATACTATATATATATATTGCGATAGTGGGGCTGAGCCCCGGCTTGACCGATTTTTGTACGACCGGTTTTGGGAGGGGGTTTTGTATGGTATTTGATGGAGGGATCTAGGTGAGTTCAACTAAGTTTATGCTATTATGTTATTTCTGGGAATGGGAGTGATATTAGTATTATTTCTGGGAATGGGAGCGATATCAGTATCTGCCAAGCAAGCAGATTCAGAAAAGTATGGAAAATATGGGACCGTTTCTATGAAAACGGGAGAGGACGGTGTTACCGGAAAAGTGACATTTTTTGAGAGGGTGTTGGAGTAGCGATATTGGGATCCGTTGGGTTGCGAAAGACTGATGCTGGAAATTTTGTCAGTTGTCATCAGTTGGGTGATTTTGGAAGACTACAATTTTAGTTGAGATGGGAGATTTCTTGGTCTCCTTTCGTATCGCCCACAGATCCAGAACGCTTGGGTCGTTTGCGGTGTTTGCGTTGAACGGTCTTCCATTCAGTTCTCTCAGAAGCGCAGAAAGCATTAAAAAGAGAGTGGATCGTCACATCAAGCTCTATTTGGGAACTATAATCCATTTCATCCTCTAGGGCAGCGATTCCCAACCTGGGGTACGCGTACACTTGAGGGTACTCGGAAGATTGGTTCCGGGTACTTGAAAATAATATTGGTAATGGCGGAAAACACGAAAAAATGAAGGAATGGAAAAACCAACCATTAATCATATCGCGGGATTACGCATGTGTTCTTCCCTCATCATTTATTAAGAGTCATGTTTGAAGACTTGTACATCATGAGGAATTATTATAATTATTATGAACTTTCATTTCAAGTTAATGTGGGTATAAATTACTTTAATAGTTTTTATTTGTTTTGATGTTAGACTATTATAAAAATTGAAATAAATTGTAGAATTAAAAATAAAAACCTATAAAAGTCTTAATTTGAGTCATTTGATTACTTAGCTAACCCTAAGAACATTATAACAAAAACAAATATTTGCAAGAAGGGATGGGTAGGTGGGGTACTAATACATGATAAGCCTAATCAAGGGGTACGGGAAAGGAAAAAGGTTTGGATGCGCTCCTCTAGGACATAGAATCCTTTAGGAGTGCTGAGAAAGGAAATTAGGAAGTAGAGTTATAGGGATGATCCAGAAGAACTGGAATAATCCTGCAAGCTATCAGAGGATTGGTTGGTGGGTTGTTCGATAGCTGTGGTTGCTTGGGTACAATCGATGTCAATGCTTTTGTCACAGGAATAGACTTATGGCGAGGTCTCTTCTGAGTTGCATTTTTTATATCTGGGCCCGGTATGTTCTGCTTTAGAAATTCAGATGTTTTATTTTTTAGCAAGTAATCTTTGCCTTGGTGTTTAATCTTTTGCTTTTGTTTAGGGAGACCTTTTCAGGAGTTGGAGTGATTAGGGGACAAAGATGTAGGTCTCTTACGTGAGTTTGGTGAACTCGTCGGCTCGTCGGGAGGGAATGGGGCGCAGTTTCTTGGTGGGAAATGCTCTCCAAGCTATGTGGAGGATAAATAGTCTTAGTTTCATTGATGGTCAGTTGAAAGCTAGCACTCGGGGTAGGGCTGTTGACAGCATTTTGGGCGGGAGATTGAATTGAAGACTTTTATTTATTATTTGAATAGTTGGCAATATAGGCAAGCAGGTTACAGAAACTTCTCTGAGTCTCATTGGGATTTGGGGGAAGAGTTCTACTGGAATAGAGTTGTGTCGGTTGTGGGGGGGGGGCAGCTATAATTATAGCATAGGATTGCCTTGATCTTGTAGGATATTTGTCTTTGACCTGGCGTATGACATCTCTCCTGCTCAATTTTGGTATGGTGCATAATTTCAAAATCTCCTGTTCAAACAGGTAAGACGGGCATTTAAGGAAAGAGGCAATTTTTGCAGAGTTGCGTGTTTTCACAGGGAATGTGAAATTCTTCTCCACTGACTGCGGGTATATCATGCGGTCCAATAAAGTATTTTCGGGGATGACCAAACCGCCGGCATTTAAAGCAACGTCTGGGTCGGGTGAGAAAAGGTCTGTTAATGGTCAGTATTAAACGATGATTTGATGTGTTAGGTGAGTCCCGACGAGTGAGAAATCTCTAAACGTTAGTAACAGGAAATATTTTCTGCTGCAGATTTCTAAGAATGACAACAATATCTTCGTCTTTCTGTTCTAAAGAGTAAATAGTGCCTTTGGATGTGTTTCTTATTTCATCAGGAGTGGAAATAAGAGGGATGTTTCCAAGAGAAATTAAGGATGACAAGATAGAACTTTGATTTCGGGTAGTAGCTTGAACGAGAAGAGACCCTTTCCCCACCAACCCGATTGGGGGAAGGGGCTTCAACTCCTAAAGCTTTTTCAAGTGCATCGCTAAGAATGATGGTTCTTTGCTCAGTAAGAGTTTTAGAGGTGATGGATCTCAATAAGTATTACATCGGGAATGTTGTGTCAGCTGGCAGTCCCGGAGGGGAAGCAGCATATGGGGTGACCAATTGAGAACGAATATGACGGGGTGCACCTTTTAAGGGATGAACCGACCGTTTGGT
>JABUQX010107346.1:0-17500 GCA_015478945.1 Trachelipus rathkii
AAAAAACTTAAATCCCTATGCAAAGATTTTCCAAACCTCCACACATCACTAAAAGCACAAATGTCAAATCTGTCCCAATTCTACGGAATACCAAACTACACAAGCCCAACATTCCTCTCCGTCCTATCATCTCCAACACCAACTGCCCCACCTATAAACTGTCAGCCTGGCTTTCAACACAACTAAAACCTCTCATAAACAATATCTCTAAAACACACATAACCAATTCCATAGACTTCATACAAAAATACGTAATTTAAATCCTTGCACACACAACTTTTACAGTTTTGATGTCACCTCATTATTCACTTCTGTCCCAGTCCATACAACCCTCAATATGCTAGAACAACACATTCTTAATAACAACATACAGCTCTCATATCCTCTTCCACTTCTACTAAACTTAATACATCTCTCTTTAGAACATAGTTTTTTCCAATTCCAAAATTCTCTTCCTACAAAAAAACGGACTCAGCATGGGATCCCCTTTGTCACCTACTCTAAGCAATATATACATGGAACTCACAGAACTCTACCATATCCTTCCTCTTCCTGAACTCCAAAATTCCAACTGGCACCGCTATGTTGATGACATTTTCGTATCCTTACCACACAACATAGACCCCAACAACATATTACAACACATTAATAACATACATCCTTCCATACAATATACATTAGAATACCCTCACAACTCCACACTTCCTTTCTTAGACACACTAATCTCTTGGCATAACTCTTTCAACCTCAGCTTTTCTGTATACCGAAAACCTACCTCCAATCCCTCTTACATACACTGGTTCTCCTCGCATTCCACTTCCATTAAAATAGCCACCCTCACTGCACTATACATTAGAGCCCTCAGAATCTGCTCTCCCATCAATCTTAAAAAAGAGAATAATCTTATCCGAAATACGTTCACCAAACTACAATATCCTACATACATCATCAATAAAGCTTACAAAAAAGCAAGATCAAAATACTATAATAACAATACCATTCCTCCCCCAACTAACAATCCTCAAAACACCTCCTACCTTCCCATCCCTCTAAAAAATACACAAAACCTTAAAAAATACATACCCCAAAACATCACACTCACTTCCACCAATGCTCTCCCTTTAAAAAAACTCTTCCATCCACCAAAACCACCCCCCGAACCTCTACAATGTATATACACCATACCTTGCAACCATTGCACAAAAACATACATAGGCGAAACAAACAACTTCACCAGAAGAAAAAGTCAACACTCAGATGATCTAGAAAAAGACACTCAAAATTCATCACTAACCACACATAGATCACAATTCAACCCACTCTATCAACATCAATTCCATGCAAAATCTAATCAACATCTCCAACCATCAAAAAAGAAAATTAATTGAAACCTATTGCATACACAATTTCAATAATTTCAATAATATGCAAGGTGAACATAAATTAGACTATTTGCAACACAAGCTTTTAAAATTTCATTCTCCAACCATCAAAAAAATTGAAAAACTATATTATGAAAGACATCCTCAAAATATAACCCCCTCATCTTAATCTTCTTTCTCTCCCCCCCTCCCCCTCCCCCTATATCCTTACAATAAGTAATTGCTATATCGTACCCCAATTCAGAACATGTTCATAATTTTTCCTAAGTTATTTTTCGAATACACATAATATAAAATAAAACGGACAAATATTTTCAACCACTTAACTACCCATGTCATTGCTCATGAAAAATAAAAATTCAGCACCAGATTCTTCGAAATTTTTTGTTCAGTCATATTCCAGAGTTGGTGTTTTAAACATAGAGGCAGCCGAATGAGGCTTCTTGATATGAAGCGAAAGACTTTTGCAATTTGTTTTAAATAATACCATTAACTCATGGAATATAGAAACATTTTAACATTGTTTTAAATTTAATTATGTTTCAAGTGTATTAATAAATTCATTTTAAATTATAGTTTTGCTTTATGCCAAAGGGTTCGCAACTAATAAATACAAACTACGTCAAGAGTAGAATATCTTTAATAACTATCAAACCCGTTACCAGCAAAGGCATCATGCAGCAAGCTATTAGAGTACACTTTAGGAAATATCAACAGCAACTCATAAGAAGCAACCTTAAAAAAACTCAATTACAATTTATAAAAAATTGTCTAGATAACCTCATTATCCCGAAAACAATGATAAACGCCGCATGGAAGAAAACTAATAATAACAATCCCATCACAGATTTCGAAAAAGAATTACTAAAAAGAAAAATTCAAGATATAAAAATAGAAATCAAATCATCGTTTAGAATTTGCACAAGGACCTTTCGTCAACTACAAACTAACTGGTATAACCTATACCCCAACCAATTACAAGGTTTCACCGATTTACTACAACTAGCACACAGGAAAAAAGATCATCTCGTAAGAAAAAAGAAAATCAACTTAAACAGAAAACTTGAACTAATCTTTCGCAATAGTAACTGGTGTAAATTCTCTAACCCAAATATCATCAATAACCAATCAAATTACAACCTCACCCACGATGAAACCATAATACTAGGCTACGGCCTATCCTTTGCAATAGAACAATCTGACCCTCTATTAAATTTCATTAATGACTATGACTTTTGGACAAAGCATTACAACAACCCCGAATTAAATAAAGACATACTAAAAGGCATACTACTCCAACAAATAAACATTTCAAAAAACATTAATCTTCTCCCGAAAAAATTTTATTCTGCATTAAACAAATTAAAAAATAACAGTGATATAACCATAACAAGATCAGATAAAGGGCAAAACATAGTCATTCTCAATACTGCAGACTACATTGACAAATGCAACAATATATTATCTGACAATACCACCTATACCAAATTACAAAGTAACCCACTCAACAATTCCTTTAATACTTTTAATAAAAAACTTAAATCCCTATGCAAAGATTTTCCAAACCTCCACACATCACTAAAAGCACAAATGTCAAATCTGTCCCAATTCTACGGAATACCCAAACTACACAAGCCCAACATTCCTCTCCGTCCTATCATCTCCAACACCAACTGCCCCACCTATAAACTGTCAGCCTGGCTTTCAACACAACTAAAACCTCTCATAAACAATATCTCTAAAACACACATAACCAATTCCATAGACTTCATACAAAAAATACGTAATTTAAATCCTTGCACACACAACTTTTACAGTTTTGATGTCACCTCATTATTCACTTCTGTCCCAGTCCATACAACCCTCAATATGCTAGAACAACACATTCTTAATAACAACATACAGCTCTCATATCCTCTTCCACTTTTACTAAATTTAATACATCTCTCCTTAGAACATAGTTTTTCCAATTCCAAAATTCATTCTTCCTACAAAAAAACGGACTCAGCATGGGATCCCCTTTGTCACCTACTCTAATCAATAAATACATGGAACTCACAGAACTCTACCACATCCTTCCTCTTCCTGAACTCCAAAATTCCAACTGGCACCGCTATGTTGATGACATTTTCGTATCCTTACCACACAACATAGACCCCACCAACATATTACAACACATTAATAACATACATCCTTCCATACAATATACATTAGAATACCCTCACAACTCCACACTTCCTTTCTTAGACACACTAATCTCTTGGCATAACTCTTTCAACCTCAGCTTTTCTGTATACCGAAAACCTACCTCCAATCCCTCTTACATACACTGGTTCTCCTCGCATTCCACTTCCATAAAAATAGCCACCCTCACTGCACTATACATTAGAGCCCTCAGAATCTGCTCTCCCATCAATCTTAACAAAGAGAATAATCTTATCCAAAATACGTTCACCAAACTACAATATCCTACATACATCATCAATAAAGCTTACAAAAAAGCAAGATCAAAATACTATAATAACAATACCATTCCCCCCCCCACTAACAATCCTCAAAACACCTCCTACCTTCCCATCCCTCTAAAAAATACACAAAACCTTAAAAAATACATACCCCAAAACATCACACTCACTTCCACCAATGCTCTCCCTTTAAAAAAACTCTTCCATCCACCAAAACCACCCCCGAACCTCTACAATGTATATACACCATACCTTGCAACCATTGCACAAAAACATACATAGGCGAAACAAACAACTTCACCAGAAGAAAAAGTCAACACTCAGATGATCTAGAAAAAGACACTCAAAATTCATCACTAACCACACACAGATCACAATTCAACCACTCTATCAATCATCAATTCCATGCAAAATCTAATCAACATCTCCAATCCATCAAAAAGAAATTAATTGAAACCTTGGCATACACAATTTCATAATTTCAATATAGCAAGGTGACATCAAATTAGACTATTTGCGAACACAAAGCTTTTAAAAATTTCATTCTCCAACCTCCCCAAAAATTGAAAAACTATTTATTGAAAGACATCCTCAACATATAACGCCCCGTCATCTAATCTTCTTTCTGCTCCCCCCCTCCCCTCCCGCTATATCCTTACAATAAGTAATTTGCTATATCGTACCCCAATTCAGAACATGTTCATAATTTTCCTAATTATTTTCGACACATACACATAATTAAAATCATACCAACGGACAAATATTTTCAACCACTTAACTACCCATGTCATTGCTCATGAAAAATAAAAATTCAGCACCAGATTCTTCGAAATATTTTTGTTCAGTCATATTCCAGAGTTGGTGTTTTAAACATAGAGGCATCCGAATGAGGCTTCTTGATATGAAGCGAAAGACTTTTGCAATTTGTTTTAAATAATACCATTAACTCATGGAATATAGAAACATTTTAACATTGTTTTAACTAATTCTGTGATCAAGTGATCAACTATTAAGGCGACTTTTTATTATTTCTAAATAAATATTTATAATTTTATATATATATTTTAATAAATATATATATAAAGAGTAATTTTCATTTATAATATTTAAGGGAGGAATGTTACAATAATATTTTTATGACAAGAATCACTTCTAAGGCGAATCTTGAAAATGCAAAACTTCACGTTCTGAAATTTTACAAAATTTTTTCTTTTGATTTTTATTTAGTATTTTTTGATCTTTTTATCTACTACGTTCTTTGGAATTTAAATCTAAGTTTTAACATTACTAAAAGATGATTCTCATTTTTTAGTGACGAGGCAATAATTTATGACCTACTTTATTTGATTGAAATTTCTAATTTCAACCATGACGAGATTTTTTCTCTATAAAACATTTATCATAATGAATTTTATTCCTTCAATTTCTGCGTTTTTACTTACTTTTCTTTAACTTTTTATTTTTATTATTATTTTTTTTTAATCAAATCTTTGAATTTAATAGTTCTAATTATTCCTTTTATATTAAATTCTCCCCATCCTTTATCTTTTCAGATTTTTCTTAGAGCGTTTTTTTCTTCCTTTTTATACACGTTGTTATTAAAATTCGTATGTTTTAAAAAAATAAACAAAAATCAGTGATCATCAAGTTGGGTAAAAATGTGTTTGAAAATATCATACTTTTAAGCTTTCCACCGAAGAGAGAGAGAGAATAAAAGATAGACAAAAACCTGCGAAGATTCTCCATCCTAGTATATATAAAACTGGACTTCTTAACGTGAAGACGAATTAAAAGAGTAGGCTGAAGGTGATTGGCGCGCAATTTTTAAGTATTTCAGTGCCCGAAAACGAACGACTAAAAAAACGTGGTCAATCGCATTTAATTCTCAACCTTGAGAACTATTCTAACTGAAACACCACAATATTATATAGTAACTCGCGTGGGCCCACGATCAATTTGTAGTGTTCTTAACAGAACAACACAAAGGGAAGAGGCTGAGTTAATACATAAAATTATGGCATTTATCAAAAAATGACATGAGACGAATCAAAAACTATTGCCTTTTTTGCTAACATTGTAAGGAGAGAAGGGTGACACGAAGTCATTAGTGGGGATTCCTAGTGGTCCAGAAAAGGCGTAATAAAATGACATTACCTACAACAAATTTCCTACGATCACTATTTAACGGAAGGAAAGTTTTCATGGTTCTGCTGTGGAATTATAAAAAAAAAAATCCAAACAGCCCTAAATTAAACGTCGGCAGGTCGCCTCCAAAAAATGGCGAGGATGCCTCTAAAAAATGAAAGGGAAGCTCGTTTGAGAAATAAGCCTCATCAAAAAATATTAACTACTTTGACTGCATTATAAAATGAATCTGAAGAATTTAATCTGCGACTCGGAAAATGCAAGTTAAGGACGGAGTCTATATTGTAGAACAGTGCAGTAAATTAAGAATGAAAGCTTTTTCCCCCGCTTGCTGCTTTTAATAGTCCACAGAAAAGATGCTAACGCGGTTGCTAACTAACAATTAAATAAACATCAATTTGAATTATTGATGTTTTAAGGACAAATTTACTATCAAAAGATAGGCAAATTTAAAACTATGTAATAAATAAATAAATTTATTGACTAAATCGATATGGATTTATTATAAAAATCATCGAAAGTTCATGATGGCAGTCTTTGGCAACTTTATCACGTGTTTGATACAGGATACTTTTCTTCCCATAGAAATTACATAATAATTGTAATTTTTTAATTAAAGATGATTATCAATTTTAACAACAACCATCAGATTCTGTAAGTTTTCCTGATTAATTTGGTATAAATTTTATTTCTCTAGGACGATTTTGAGCTAAGATACATTGAATTTTTAATGTAAAAATTTGAAAGGTCACCTGGGGTCAGAACTTGACCTTTCGATTGAAGGAGGTCAATGACACTTACATAAATGAAAGATTGGAGTGTTAAGACCAACTTGAATACTAACCAAGTCTGGCACTCATGGAGCACCTGGTTAACGAAGAGGGGAAGGGAAAACTTTCAGAAAAATGAAAATCTCCAAAATCGAAGGCCTATTTTGGCAAGTGGCTTACTGTAATTATAATTATTTAACTAAAACTTTGATTGATGTAAAACTTGATCAAAATGTAGTTCTATATCTTTAGTATAATTAAGGAAAGTTTGAAAATCCAAGACTCTGTCAAAAGGAAGTTAAATGTAAACCGGTTTCTTGTATCAGTTTTTTATTTTTCAATTGAAGTTCTGTGTAAATCATATATACTTATATATATATATATATATTATATATATATATATATATATATATATATATATATATATATATATATATAATATAATAATATATATATATATATATATACTATTATATATATATATATATATATATATATATATATTATATATATATATATATATATATATATATATATATATATATATATATGTTGAAATTTGCATATTTTTTATTGAAATTTGGCACAATAGTAGTACGGGACGTGAATAAGAAAAATATGCATGTAGAAATCAACAAAAATGGAATGGGGGGGCTCCAGCCCCATACCCCATTTTTAGGGGTTACAGGTAACCTAGGGGTCCCAAACTTGGGACTTTTACTATTTGTTATTAAATGAATTAATATTGTGAGTTTCAAGGGCGTAGCCCAATTATAAGGGGTACTTTACTCTTATGAGCTTTTATTGGAGTACGGTATTGCATTTTGAGATTTTTGGTGCAAAATGATACCGACTCTCAGAGCAAGTTTCTATTAATAAATTTTAATTTTTATATATATAAATGATTATTAAAGATATTTATTTATAAACTTTTAAAAGGAAATAGTGATGACTAATGCATTCACAGTTCCCTTGATCACGATTGCAAGTCAACCACTCGCGAATCCAGTCATCAAAACCCAAAAGGAAACTGGCCACAAGTGGCAAATGAAGTAATTTAAAATAAATTACGACAACAGTGATTGGAAGGGATTGACTAGAAGAGATATTGAGGAGAGGAATAGGAATGGAAATAGAAAGATTAACAGAGTGAATAAAGAATTAAACAAACATAACAGTTTTTGGGGGATCAATTTATACGGGGGAAAAATAGTTTACAAATTACAATACACATCATGGGAATACACTATATTAAACGACGATTTATGTAACATGACATAAATATAAGGAAAAATAATCCTGGTTATAGGTCGAAACACTTTACAGAACATGGGAGCAAATATGAACTTAAAAAATAACACTATAAACTTACAAAATTTAGGGTTACACATACAAGGGAGGGTGGATAAAGTAGGACACATTAGATTACTGCTAATACCAAGGAAATATAGGATCTGGTTAGGAAAAGAAAACGAAAAACAGAATGAAGATAAAATTAGAAAAATACACAAACAATTTGGACATTGTAGTAAGGAAAATATTATAAAAATTATGGAAAAAGCATATGGAGGGGATAATACATATGAGAGAGATAGAAAACAACTACAGCAGACAATACATAAAGTGACTGAAACATGTCAAGCATGTAGAGTATACAAACACACACCGATTAGATCAATAGTGGGTTTGGAAAGAGCAACGAGGCTTAATGAATTGTTATCGGTAGACATGGGAGAATTGGATGGGAAGAGATTCCTAGTTATGATCGACGAACTGACAGGATATGTACAGGCTACATGGACAGAAGGTAAAAGACCAACAGAGATAGTGGGTAAGATCATAGATAGATGGATAAGTGTGTATGGAGCACCTGAAAATTTTTTATCAGATAACAAAAGGGAATTTCAGAATGAAACCATGGAAGAAATGTGTGAAATGTTCGACATCAAATTATTAGCAACAGCAGCTAAGAGTCCATGGAGCAACGGGAAATGTGAAAAGGCAGTAGGACTGTTAGAGGAAAAAATATAAGAACTTGCAAGATGTTATGAAAATAAAATGCTATGTTTAAGATGGGCAGTTTATGGGAGAAATAACATACCGAATAAGGGCGGGTTTACATCTAACAATTTGGTTTTTGGATTGCATAGAGGAGGTTCAATAACAAAATGGGACGTAGATGAGAATGAGGGATGGGAAGAAAAAGTGGTAACTAAAAATGCAAAATATAGAATAGGAGCATGGAAGGAAGTCATGAGCAATCAAGCTGAAATGAAAATTAGAAGAGCGTTAAACAATAACATAAGGGATAGCAAAGTGGAAGATCTGAAAATAGGCGAATGGGTACATTATAAGAGGGAACATGATAAAAGATGGAAAGGACCTGGTAAAATAATTGGTATAGATGGAAAAACAGTAGTGATAAAACAAGGAGGGTCTATAAGATACACACAACGAGTACATATTAATAGAATACAAAGAGGAGAAGAAAATAGAATACAAGAGAGAGACAATATAATACAAGAGAGAGACAATAACAGTGATGATCCAGAAGAAGAAGATAAAGAAGAAACAGAAGAGGACATGGATGACAACAGAGACATAATAGATAAAGACAACACAAGAGATGTATCTCGTCGTCAAAGAGGAGGAGGAACAAAGAAAGCGACGAATAATCAGAATCAGACAATGACAGTGTATATGGTCGAAGAAGTGAGAACGAAGACGAGGACGAAGAGGAAGAAGAAGGTGATAATAGAGGAGAAGAAGAACGAGATCTCAGTAGATTAAAGAAGGGAGAAAGGTGGAAGATGATAGATAAAACAACGAGACAAGAAAAGAGGGTGGAAATAATGAGTAGAGCTGGTAAAGTGAAGAGTAAAAAGTTGAATCAGTTGTAATATAAAGGATCTTAATGATGGTATGATAAACTGCATCAATTTAAAGGAATTCGAAGAACATGAGCCAATACCAGAGGAAGAAGAAGTTCTTCTAGTGAATGTAAGAGATATAGACGTCCTCAAAGCAAAGGAGAGTGAAATATTGAATTGGAAAGAAAACGAAGTAATAGAAGAAATAGAGCCGAAAGGAAGGAAGGGTTTGAATACCAGATGGGAAATTACTGAAAAGGAAAAAAAACGGAGAAAAATATTGCAAAGCCCGATTAGTCGTAAGAGGGTTTGAAGAAAAGGGAAATGATGAAGGCAACGAGGCACCAATATGTGCCTCAGAGGCCCTCAAAATGACTTTAGGGATAATAAAATGAGAGATTGGGTATGTAAGTCAATAGATATTAAAACAGCCTACTTACAAGGGAAACAACTGGAAAGAGAGGTATTCGTAAAACCACCAAAGGAGGCGAATACGAAGAAATTATGGAGATTAAGAAAAGCTGTATATGGACTAAAGGATGCAGCCAGAGTATGGTATTACAGTTTGAAAGAAATACTAGAAAATCTAGGAGGAGATTGTTGTCAATTAGAACCCTCAATATTCACATGGAAAAAAAACAGGGCGGACTGAGAGGGATCACGGTGTGTCATGTGGACGATTTATGCTATGGAGGGGATAGATATTTTGAAATGCAGATTATAAATAAATTAAAAGAGAGATTTTAAAGGTTGGAAGTGAAGAGTCGAATAAATTTAGATATATAGGAGTGCAAATACACGATAAGAGAGATCACATAATACTCGAACAAGATAATTATAGTTAAACATTATCTACAGTATACCCAATAAAAAAGTTCTACAGTGGAGACAGAAAACTGAACGAGAAGGAAAAAAACAGAATATAGATCAGGGGTGGGACAACTGAATTGGTTAGGGCAGCAAACAAGGCCAGAGGTAAATTATCAAGTAAGTGTTTTGGGAAAAAAAGGAAAAATGGGACTACCGGTGATATGAGGAAACTCATAAAAGTGATGGAAAAAACAAAAGCAGAAGAGACACCTAAAAATGGGGAGGTTACAAGGAAAAATTACAATAAAAGTATTTGCAGACGCATCATTTAATGGTTTAAGAACAAGGGAATCACAAATAGGGTATATTGTAACGGTAGAAGATGATTATGGACATAAAACACCGATAATATGGAAATCCAAAGTAGCTAACAGGGTTGTTAGATCACCATTAGAAGCAGAAGCAATGGGATTGTGTGATGGGTTAGAAATGGGTATATATGTTAAAAAATTATGGGAGGAACTAACAGGGGAAAGGAATATATGTTTAATTGGGTATTCAGATAGTAAATCTTTAGAAAATGCAGTTAAATCACATACAAATGCTCAGAGTAGAAGATTGAGAGTAGATCTGGCAGTAATAAAAGAATTGTTACGAAAGGGAATAATTGGTGATATATGTTTGATAAATGGAAAAGAACAAATAGCAGATGGATTGACGAAAGAAAGTGGAAATAAAAGAGGATTGTATGAATACTTGATGGAGGAACATTAGAGGGATAAGAGAGAGAAGAGATAGTGGTGTGAGATTGATAGTAAAGAGTAATGATGTGTAGAAACATTACTCTTTGTTATACTGTTCTTAAAAAGTCTTTTCCTTTCCAGATACCTGAGTCAATTTGTAATTAGTATTCTGTTGTTTAAATATAATATAAGAAGTAATCATTTATAATATAAATAAGCTATTTGTGAGTCCACAGTCGATATAAGAGGTGACTACATATAAGAAATTGGAGTGTGTTAAATATCAGACCTTAGGAGTAAACTAAAGAAGTTCATAACAAGAGGGTGGATTGGATAAAACTTAGAACAAGAATGGAGCAGTTATTTATTCATTTTATATTATCTTTATGAACATTTATTAAGGACTAGACCTAATATAATGACCTTCTATGACGTAACCTTTATAACGTGACTAAAATAACATACTACTAACAAATATTTATATCTATATTCATCTATTATATATTATTCATCTATATTTTTACGGTACTCGTCATCATCTCATCTCATCTAACTATCATTTGGAATAATAACCTATTTAATTTTCTATAAGTAATTTCTATAATATTTCTACAATATAATATTAATAATGCCTAAGTCAATTTATTATTGTCAATTTGCGTCACTCTGCTACATCTGGAAAAATAAGAATGAGGTCTGATACAGAGGAAAAAAAGAACGAGGGAGAGATGGAGTGCAGGATGATAGAGAATTGTTCTGTGTTTTCTGGACAGGAGCGTGAATATGAGAAATGGAGAAGAAGAGCGAACGACTGGATGAAATTGAATGAGAAAGTGAAGAAAAAAGGTTTGATAATAATGTTACATCTGGAAGGGGAGGCCGAGGAAATAACCAAGCATGTAAGCATGATTGAATTAACAAAAGAGGGAGGTGTGAATTTGATATTATCGGCCTTGGATAATAGATGCAAGATAGATAAAAGAGTAGAACGATTTTATTAGTGTACTAGACGTGTTAAAAATAAGTAGAGGAGAGAAAGAAAACGTGAAAGAGTATGTGGTGAGATATGGAAAAGTAATGGGTGAAGCGACATGTTTGGGTATGAGTGAATGGGAAAAAGATGTAAAGGGAGCACATTTATTATACACAGCTAATTTGAAAAATTGGCAAGAACAGATTATCATTGGTGTATGTGGGGAAAGTGATTTAGAATATGAAAATATTAAGAAACAAATGTTACGTATATTTGAAGAAAGAAAGAGCGAGAAAAGTGATTTGAAAAGTAATGAAAAAGAAAAAGAACAAATGTGGTTAAATGGAATTAGACCAGAAATGGATGCAAGTAGAGGAGCAGTAAATAAGAGAGAAAATAGAGAATTGAAAGAAGAAAAACTGGTTTGTTATAAATGTGGTGGAAGAGGACATATGGGATGGAAATGTCTAAAAAAAGGGAGGAATAAGATGCTTTAAGTGTATGAAGGATGGACATATAGCCAAAGATTGTATTGAACAAATGGTGTGTTTAAAATGTGATAGAAAGGGACATGACTCGAGAACATGTTAAACAAGAAATGTGATAGAAAGGGACATGACTCGAGAACATGTCAAACAAGAAATGTGAACATTAAAAAATGTACGTATTGTCGTAAGTGGGGATATGAAGAGAGTACATGTTAGTGGAATAGAAAAGAAAAAAAGAAGAAAAACAATAAATATTTGAGTGAGATACATGAACCTAATGATGATGATGTCGAAAAAGAGGGAATGATTGAGGCAATACTAGATACAAGGAGCAACAGTACAGTAATTGGAAGAGATAGACTAGAAGATATATTGAGGAGTCTGAGTAAGGATGAGATAGTAAGATTAAAAGAGAGTGAAGAAAGAATTAACAAAACATACAGTTTTGGGGATCAGATTATACTGGGGAAAAACGGTTACAAATACCAACACACATCAAATAATTATCGAGAAAAGGAAAGACAGATTATGTAAATGACATAAATGATAAGTAAATACCCTGGTTAATAGGTAGAAACACTTTACAGAACATGGGAGCAAATATGAACTTAAAAAATAACACTATAAACTTACAAAATTAGGGTTACACATACAAAGGAGGGTGGATAAAGTAGGGCACATTAGATTACCGTTAATACTAAAGAAATATAGGATCTGGTTAGCAAAAGAAAAATGATGGATAAGAAATAACGAAAAACAGAATGAAGATAAAATTGGAAAATACACAAACAATTTGGACATTGTAGTAAGGTAAATATTAAAAAAATGATGGAAAAAGCATATGGAGGGGATAATACATATGAGAGAGATAGAAAACAACTACAACAGACAATACATAAAGTGACTGAAACATTTCAAGAATGTAGAGTATACAAACACACACCGAGTAGACCAATAGTGGGTTTGGAAAGAGCAACGGGAATTAATGAATTGTTATCGGTAGACATGGGAGAATTGTATGGGAAGAGATTCCTAGTTATGATTGACGAACTGACAGGATATGTACAGGCTACATGGACAGAAGGTAAAAGACCATCAGAGATAGTGGGTATGAACATAGATAGATGGATAAGTGTGTATGGAGCACCCGAAATTTTTCAATCAGATAACGGAAGGGAATTTCATAATGAAACCATGGAAGAAATGTGTGAAATGTTCGACATCAAATTATTAGCAACAGCAGCTGAGAGTCCATGGAGCAATGAGAAATGTGAAAAGGCGGTAGGATTGTTAAAGGAAAATATAAGAAAATTAAGAAGATGGTTATCAAAATAAAATGTTATGTTTAAGATGGGCAGTTTATGGGAAAAATAACATACCGAATAAGGGCGGGTATACAGCTAACAATTTGGTTTTTGGATGGCATAGAGGAGGTTCAATGACAAAATGGGACGTAGATGAGAATGAGGGATGGGAAGAAAAAGTGGTAACTGAAAATGCAAAATATAGAATAGGAGCATGGAAGGAGGAAGTCATGAGCAATCAAGCTAAAATGAAAATTAGAAGAGAGTTAGACAATAAAATAAGGGATAGCAAAGTGGAAGATCTGAAAATAGGTGAATGGGTGCATTATAAGAGGGAACATGATAAAAGATGGAAAGAACCTGGTAAAATAGTTGGTATAGATGGAAAAACAGTAGTGATAAAACAAGGAGGGTCTATAAGATACACACAACGAGTACATATTAATAGAATACAAAGAGGAAAAGAAAATATAATACAAAAGAGAGACAACATAATACAAGAGAGAGACAATAACAGTGATGATCCAGAAGAAGAAGATAAAGAAGAAACAGAAGAGGACATGGATGACAATAGAGACACAATAGATAAAGACAACACAAGAGATGTATCTCGTCGTCAAGAGAAGGAGGTAAAAGAAAGTGACGAAGAAGAAGAAGAATCAGACAATGACAGTGTATATGGTCAAAGAAGTGAGAACGAAGACGAGAACGAAGAGGAAGAAGAAGGTGATAATAGAGGAGAAGAAGAGCGAGATCTCAGTAGATTAAAGAAGGGATAAAGGTGGAAGATGACAGATAAAACAACGAGACACGTAAAAAGGGTGGAGATAATGAGTAGAGCTGATAAAGTAAAGAGTAAAAAGTGGAATCAGAGTTATAATATTAAGGATCTTAATGATGGTACGATTAGCTGGGTCAATTTAAAGGAATTCGAAGAACATGAGCCAATACCAGAGGAAGAAGAAGTTCTTCTAGTGAATGTAAGAGATATAGACGTCCTCAAAGCAAAGGAGAGTGAAATATTGAATTAAAAAAAACGAAGTAATGGAAGAAATAGAGCCGAAAGGAAGGAAGGGTTAGAATACCAGATGGGAAATTACTGAAAAGGAAAAAAAACGGAGGAAAATATTGCAAAGCCCGATTAGTCATAAGAGGGTTTGAAGAAAAGGGAAATGATGGAGGCAACGAGGCACCAATATGTGCCTCAGAGGACCTCAAAATGACTTTAAGGATAATATAGAGAGAGGATTGGGTATGTAGTCAATAGATATTAAAACAGCCTACTTAAAGGGAAACAACCTGGAAAGAGAGGTATTACGTAAAACCACCAAAGGGGCGAATACGAAGAAATTATGGAGATTAAGAAAAGCTGTATATGGACTAAAGGATGCAGCCAGAGTATGGTATTACAGTTTGAAAGAAATACTAGAAAATCTATGAGGAGATTGTTGTCAATTAGAACCCTCAATATTCACATGAAAAAAAAACAGGGCGGACTGAGAGGGATCACGGTGTGTCATGTGGACGATTTATGCTATGGAGGGGATAGATATTTTGAAATGCAGATTATAAATAAATTAAAAGAGAGATTTTAAAGGTTGGAAGTGAAGAGTCGAATAAATTTAGATATATAGGAGTGCAAATACACGATAAGAGAGATCACATAATACTCGAACAAGATAATTATAGTTAAACATTATCTACAGTATACCCAATAAAAAAATTCTACAGTGGAGATAGGAATCTGAACGAGAAGGAAAAAACCGAATATAGATCATGTGTGGGACAACTGAATTGGTTAGGGCAGCAAACAAGGCCAGAGGTAAATTATCAAGTAAGTGTTTTAAGAAAAAGAAAAATGTTGACAAGTGATATGAGGAAACTCATAAAGTGAATGGAAAAAACAAAAGCAGAAAAGAGACTATAAGGCAATGGTGAGGTTACAAAGAAAACATTAAATAAAAGTATTTGGCAACTTCAAAACGAAACTTGATTAGAAACCGGAGAATCACAAATAGGGAATATTATAACGGTAAGAAGATGATTAATGGACATAAAACACATAATAATGGAAATCCAAAAGTAGCCTAACAGGGTTTGTTAGATCAGGGACCCATGGTGAGAGCAGGAGGCAACGGGATTGTATATGAGTTTGAGATGGGTATATATGTTAAAAAATTACTGGAGGAACTAACATGGGAAAGAAATATATGTTTAATTGGGTATTCAGATAAATGATTCGACCGTCATCGAGTGTGGACGCAGAAATTTGCAGAAGGGAAACGAAATAGAGAAGCATCAGAAGGAAGAGTGAAGAAGAGTAAGGAAACGAAAGTTTTATTGGAAAGAAGAATGAAAATCTTGGAAGGCAGTTCAATATGTGCTTTGTGGATTGTATATTCATAGGAGAGCGTATTGGGATTGTGGTTTCAGTAAATAGCAAAATTTTTTATTATAGTCGGTGTTTTAAAAATTAGTTTTAAAATTAGTTTTAAAATATTAAGAATTTAATTAAACATTTATTTATTTTTTATCAAAATCTGAGATGGAGGAGCAACTTATTTTTCGTCAACATTTCTTTTACTTATTTTGATTGAATTATTAATTATATTAAACAGAAAATTTAAAAAAAAAGAACTTTGAAACTTTAAATGTTAGAAAATGTGAAGCTGCGTTTCCCAGATGTCGTCGAGTCATTGAAGAATATTTTAAAATTCTCTTCGTCTTCGTGATTTTCAAATTCTCTTCCACATGCGTGGCAAGGGTTCGGAATTCCCTTGCTATTACATTAATCTTTTCGTGATTGGTGATATAACGTAAACCATATTAATAATAATAGTGATAGGGAATAATGTTATTATAAGCAAAATAGTGGGAATAATTTAAAATACAGTGAATATAGTGTATAGCGTAATATTAATTTTATTAAGTGAAATAGTTGTAACAATTTAAAATACAGTGAATATAGTGTAATAAAATAATAATAATTAATTAAAAGTGTATAGCATATAATAATATTTAAATATAGTAATAGTAGAGATTATTAGTGAACATATAAATGAAAAATTTTGTTAAATATAGGGTTTGGCAATAATAATAATATAAATGATAGTAATATCTAATATGTATGTATTTTTAACTATATGTATTTTTATGTGTAATGTACGTTGGTATTTTGTATACTGTATATATGTATTTTTTTTAATATTTATATATTATTTATTTAAAAGTGCCCGGTAGCTCAGTGTTTAGAGCACTCACCAAACAAAGTGAGGGTCCCAGGCTCTGTTTGCAACTGGTCTGGTGGGAGAATGTGAGCAACTTCTTGTCTTAGTCTTTGCTTCCGTCCTAGCTCGGAACGTTAATCGAGTAAACCCCCCCTCCTAGATTAGGGCTCTGCCGGTGAAGTGGTGTTTATCTTCTAGAAAAGAAAAAAAAAAAAAAAAAAAAAAAGAGAGATAGTATCTTTAGAAATGCAGTTAAATCACCATACACATGCTCAGGTAGAAAAGATTGAGAGTAGTCTGGCAGTAAATAAAGAGAATTGTTA